>JAYJLV010029560.1:0-30498 GCA_036873485.1 Torymus texanus | reverse complement strand
CTCTCGCTCTCTATCTCTCTCTCTCTCTCTCTCTCTCTCTCTCTCTCTCTCTCTCTCTCTCTCTCTCTCTCTCTCTCCTTACCAAGCCAAGTGAGCGCAGGCATGAGAGGTTCGGGTGGCTCGACAGGTATGAACGGCGTGGCTAAGTAAAGTATGAAGAATGGTAGCCAGCAGGCGACGAAACCACCGACTACGACGGCTAGGGTGCCAGCTGTCTTCGTCTCCCTTGTCACCCTGTTGATACAGCTGTGCTGATGGCTGCGCAACGTGCCTGTGCGTACGACTTTACTACGACAGGGGCTGCTAGATACAGTAGCGGTAGCTGGTTGGGACGACGTATCACTGGTGGGTACGGTGAGCGTCAAGGTCGTCGTGGGCTTATCAGGCGCGTTGTTCGGTCCGACCTCGCTCGTCGTACCTTCGGATACCGAAGCCGTAGAGAGTCGAGAACCGAGGATTGAGCGAGGCGACGTCTTCATTGGTGGCTTTGTGTGGTCTGGCGCCTGTGGAAGGGTAATGGAGATAAAATATTTTGAGTATTGCAGAAAAAAATTATTACAAAAAGCATAACAATATTTAGTAGCATCATTTATTGTTATAATCAGTATCGGGACGGGGATTTTTTGAGGACCAATGAATATTAGTGTGAATAAATTCAATTATTTAGTTTAAATTTTAGATGACTCGTTGAGAAATATAATACTAAAGCATATACTGATGCCACCTACGAAAAGTACTATCTCGTTAGAGTGTTTGTATAGTGAAGTCTAACTTATTCTAGTGATTCAAAACTAGCATATTTTTGGAGATTAATTTGTTTGTATTATTAAAATAAGTCTCTGCTAGTTTTTGCCGTTTTGCAAAACATGTTAGTGTGGCAGTAACGGAATGAACTATTTATATAAAGGATTTCAATACAATTATATCCTTACGTCACGAATAAATAACTTTTTTTTCACCTGTCGAAATCAATACTTTCTCTGCTGAGACCGGACAATTCGAATGTTGCAAAACCTGTGATTTTATTTATTCACACTACCATTGGTTTTCAAAGAACTTCTGTATGAGTCATTTTTTAGAAATCTTCAATAAATGAAGATCGTCCACAATGGGACATCAAAACTGAAGTAAGTCTTACGTACACTGACTTAAGTAGAATAACAGAAATATGGTCAGGCGTATCTAGTAATTTATGAGTTTTTACGAATGCATCACAGATGCAGAAATCTACCTCAATTTTTATTTTAATCTTGTAATATTCTTTTTAAAGACCTATATACAAATGCCTTTTCCAAGAACAATATTTTTCCATATTAATTAAAATCGGAAAAAGACAACAAAAATTAATAAAACAATTGACGTTTAATAAATAAAAGTCCTTTAAGAGACAGATTAAAGTAGATTTCAGTTATAACCAACGTTTTTATAATTTTGTTTTCGTCACTCCCCAACCACACGGTCAGAATTAAATTTTTCCCTTTAAAATTAAACGCACCTCAAATGAAATTTTTTGCCAACTCAAACGCCAGCACGTTTCACTTTCCTTCGCAACTCACGTAACTCGCGCCCGCAGCTCCTTTCACTCGAACAGCCGTGGCTAATAAGAAAAGCAACAAATTCTCTTTCTCTCTTTCTCACTTCCCAGCTAATATCACTCCCTTTCTCTCGGACTCTTCGCGCAAATCCTTCTAAGCAAGCGCGAAACATTCCTCGCAATCCTGCGCGCCCCGACAAACCGTCAGACTACACACCGAATCTCGTTCTCTTTTTTTTTCTCCTTCGTCATCCTTTCTCTCTCTTTTTCCCTCTCCCTCACACTCTTACACGCGCGCAATTAAACGCTCGAAATTCCACAACCAGTATACGCGCGCGCGCGTGGTATAGTAACTCTGTGAAGTGAAATAAGAAAAGCCCCGCGCGAAAAGCAATTTGAGGACGTTCCGCTAACGACCAGTGGGCTAGAGTGAGTGAGAGAGAGAGAGGAAGAGAGTGAGAAAGTCACGCAGGGCTCATTTGTACAGAGAGAGAAAGATTACGGAAGCGAGGTGAGGAAGGGACATGTGATGTCGTTGCGGAAGTGCTGGAAAAGGGGGAGTGAAAATTTCATATATATAGCGAAGTGTGTGAGCACAAGAGATCGTGGTAATGGCGGCTTTTCCGGCTGATTTACCGACGGCTCTTTTTATGCGTCAAGCTCACAGCGATGCATGACGTTTGGAAGATGCGCACACGCCCACGTCAGCGAGGGGAAAAGATTCCCGGTCAAAATCAATTTTCACTTTTGTTTATTCAGTTCACTTTTGGAGCTTTGCGGAATTTTCGTGGGTCACTTTCGGCTTGTTTTATGAGGTTCCCCGTGGATTACAATACGTGTATTTATTAAACTTTTGCCTAAGCTTGCGGCTATACGTTTGTAGAACTTGATATAAACATTCTTTTCAGTGACGAATACTTTATATTTTGTTCACTGATACATTTTTTATTTGAATGCGTATTATACGTGTATTGTTTATTCTAAACAAGGGCAGATCAAAGCAATATATGAGATAAAATCTTAAGAATGGTGTAGTATTATGAGGGTCAGTCTAATGCGACCATCAGACCTTTGGGACATCGATATTGTCTGGAATAACTTTAGAATTCTATATAATGAAAGCACACAACTTTTATTTTTTGTACGTTATAAAACAACGTGGATTGAGATAAATCGTGATTCGCATTTTTTATTTTCTCCAATGAGTTCGATCAATTATTTCAACGTTGTTTATAGTGTTAAATATCTTATTTATGAATATATTTCTTCGATATGTAAATACAAATGTTTGCACGACTTCTTTTACGAAGGTTTTATGTCGATTAATTTCAAAAGTCCTTCTGCGTATCGATTTTACCCGAAGGTCTTTGAAATAGCATCTTCCGTACAAGTCACTGGAGAAAATGTTACGGTAAGAAAAGATTTAATCCGATTATATCGAACTTGAATCCGTCATTACTTTGAATGTTTGCGATTGCATTCCAAAAAAATTAAATATTAAAAAATAAATTATACAGATCGATATACTATGATACAAAGGTATCGAAAAATTGAATACACTGTGCAAAACTTGTAGAGAATATTATTGGAATAATGTATAAATTAATTGATGCGAACATAATAGGACGCAATTAAATATCGCGGCTGAAAAAAAGCCGTATATAATTAAGATCTTTAACTGGCAAACGTGTAATGCAATGGTATATATACAGATATTATTGATTTAATGTCAAGAACATGTAATTATCTATATTACGAAAGCTTATTCAGCTCAATGGCTGTGTAAGTTGCAATTAAAATGTCATATAAATAATATCAGTAATACGCGTAGGTAAATAAGGTTGGGAGTGAGCTTCCAATAGTTAATGGGATTATGCTATTACATCGACTGCAGATATTCTACTGAAATTCCAAATAAAAGCTCAAAATAGTTATTTACTTGTAAAATTAAATTCTACAGTTATAAAAAAAAGATATATATGTTTATGTTAAGCATTTATTATAATGCAATTCATTTACTTTAATATAATCTTAATTTACATTTTTTATTATTTTGCGCCTATAACTGTACAACTCATTCGCAGACATCGGAAGTTAATTTAAATTGAATTTTCTCCTAGATTGTAAAAATATATAAAAGATGCCGGTCTTACACACTGTCTTTTTACACCAACTTCCTTTGAACGAGACAGATACATTGAAGTTTTCCAAGATAACCTAAACTTTACATAAACAGTATGTCACAGAAAAACGCTACACAATATTTTATTACAACTGACAACCACATCACTAATAATCCTCTCGACAACTCACCGCGTGAAAATGTCTTCGCTGCGACCTCCGATGTGCCCTTGGATAATTCGTTGGCTCTGTACTTGGCAGTCCCTTCTGCTTGCTATTCTTATGATAATCCCCAGCGCTAACCGCGTCCGTCGACTCAAGACTACGATGACGCTTGGCGATCACACACGATATCCTGCCGTAAACGTAGAGCATAACGAGCATAGGCAGGAAGAAACTGCCCATCGCTGAGAATATCACGTACGATGAGTCCATGTTGTACGAGCACTTCTTCTCCGTTTCCACGGTGTTGTGAGCGCGAGGAAAGCAACCGAGGAGTGGCGGCGAGGTGATCGCACCGGCTAGGATCCAGACGATAATTATCATCAAGCCAGCAAGACGTTTACTACGACGACGACGTGAATAGATCAGTGGTTGAGTGACTGCTAGGTACCTGCGTTAATAAGTTGAAGAATGTTAGTTTTTTTTTTAAATGTGGTTTAGCGAGGGAGATGTTGTTGGAAGGATAGAATTTTCGATCGAGTCTCTATCGTATATGTGTGTGTGTGTGTGTATATACATGTGAAATGTTAAACTTAGCTACAAAAAGGTACATTAATCATACTGAATACACGTATCAAGGCAGGCAATCAATCAGCTAGTGCTAAAGTAATAGAGACGTTTTATACTTTATTGGGAAAGTTTTTGGGAATTTTAAGAAAATTAAAAATGT
Source organism: Torymus texanus (assembly GCA_036873485.1). NCBI lineage: Eukaryota > Metazoa > Arthropoda > Insecta > Hymenoptera > Torymidae > Torymus > Torymus texanus. The sequence continues at coordinate 25,951 of JAYJLV010029560.1, read as the reverse complement.
TTTTACAATATAACTTAACGGTTTAATAGTATAAGCTTAAACTTTATATTCGTATTTGGTTTGCTAAATCTGACAAAATAAATTTTACTATATCATGGTTATTTATTAAACAAGAGTACAGTTAGCGAAAACTAAAATAAAAGCAATTTGGAAAATATTGAGAATTTTTATACAACTAGTTGAATGAATATGTATCATAAATATTGCGTTATCCTATCCGAGTTTTTATTAGCTAAATGAAAAGCAATAAAAGTGAACTGATATAGGAAGAAGAGCAAACTTTTGAAGCTTCAACGATTTACAGACTTTTTTCGCATTTATTTAGTCTAACATATCCTTCGATAGAAAATATTGACATTGATTCCCTTACGTCGAGAAATCAGTTGCATTTGGCAAGATTGAAAATCGTAATAAATTTATATTTATTCTTGTCATGGAATTTCATATGTATTTTTGATTGAAATTCTTTTCCTCCTGCGTCGACGCTTTTATATTGACCGATTTCAATGAAATTTGAAAAGCTGCAGAGCATATAAAAGTAGAAAATGGATTATGGCCCTCGCAGCGGAGTTGTAATTAGGGATTCATTTTTACGCGACTGATCTATCATGTTTTGTTCAATTAGTTATGAAACACCCAATTAAAATATCTACAATTATTATCAAACGATCAGAATGTTTTTTAAAATAAAAAGAATAAAAAATTCAGTATATATGTTTTATAGAGCTTTGTTATTCTGCATACTACTGAAATATTGACGATGACAATTTTAATAGTATTTCATAATATCTTTTACTTTTGGCTTTGCTTAGCTATTCTTGTTATTATAAAGAATGTTTATGGTTCATAATATTTTATGATTTCCATTACGCTGTTGTTTTATCAATTTCAATCTACGAGATTTAGTATAATGCAAAAACCTTTTATGACAAATGAAAAATGCATTTTCGAGCATAATAAATACAAAAATTCTTTTCACACACAAAACGTGATTGAAAAAGTGTAAAATAAAACTTATAATGTAAATGATTTTTTAATTCACATGAATTCACATAACTAAAATCGACAAATAAATCTCGACTATGTCACTCTTCGCACATTTTCACTAAAAAAGGATAATACGAGCATTGCAAAATTAAATTATCGCGCGAAGGTCGCGCACACGCTTGTACTGATAAAGCTCCAAGCCAAACAAGAGAGAATTTCAGAAAAGCAGCTGCAGCAGAAGCAGCAGCTCGAGCGGAAGTAGCGCGACAGTATCGAGTTTCAAAAAAATTAAAGCAATTCTCGACTACGGGCCGAAGTCTCCTTCAATAAACTGCAATAATACCGGAATTAAATAGGAAAAGGAGGAAGGAGGTGGGAGAAAGAGAGAGAAAGAGGAAAGGAGTTGATGCGGAAGGTCATTTCGCGCGGCTAAGAGCAAGAGAGGCGAAGCTATTTTATCGAAACCCGCAAAAACTAAAATTAATTACAACGGGGTTGAAGCGACATTGTTAAGTGTAATTAAAAAATAATGCTTATCCGAGCAGTTCAGTCTATAAGGATAAAATGCGAGAATTGAAAAGTTCAAATACGTTAAATAACGCGGTAATAGTATTTATTTGTTTCTTTTACAAACATTTGCACCTGTCGACGAAAATATATTAAAAAAATAAATGTTAAAGAATAGCAATAATTGTCATTGAAATAATAAAAGAAATATGATTGAATATCTCTTCATTTCTAATAGATTCGCATGAATAACACATGAAAATGATATAGAATTTATATATATATATATATATATATATATATATATATATAATACGCTCGCTCAATGCCTTCATAATAACGCCGTGTATCAATATAAACGAACGGGTTGCGCGTTAATGCGGATAACATACACACACATATATATGCGCCCCCGCATTATAGTTGTGTTTCGATTCTGCGCAAGGTGTGCAGACTGGCTCAATTTATTGCGTGTCAATTATATAAATAATTGCCCGTTGACTTAGACACCACGTGGTACAGTGAGCGCATTTTATATAGCCACTATACGGATACGTGTATGTATGTATGTATGTGTATATATATATATATATATATATATATATATATATATATCTACACACACACACACATGTATATGCGGAACGTTGATAGGATTTATAGATAATACGATTTCGCGCAAATAGATACATGCGCATACATCAGTGGCCGGAGCCGTGATTTTAATCAAATTTCGAGCGCCGGCTCTCCGATTATCGGCCATTTCCTTTATTACGCCCGAGGGCCGCAAATAAATTCGATCCCTCCCACGTGTAATTTATTCAGCGATTGTGGATTTATTAACGACGCGCTTGGCGTGTGTTATATATATATATATATATATATACGTGCACACGGGAATAGGCGCGATCAGCTATTACAGCATGCTGAATAATCGGTATTATGTTTATTTGAGCGCAAGAGAGAAGTGGAGGGACAAATTTATCGTTTTTATAACCGAGTGAATGGATTAATCAAGGAAAACAATTTGCTATTTTGCTGCAGCGTTTTACGCGATTATCCGTGACGCAGTCATTATCCAAGGTTACATGAGTGTTTTGTGCAATGCCACGTGTCTATTGCGATATTATATGGTCATTATCGAGAAGCGATTTGCGAAGGCTGTAATATAAATTATTGGTATCGAAAATTTTACGATATTAATTAATGAATATATATATATATATATATATATATATATATCGTAAGTGGAGAAAACACGGATGTATGCAAATTATGCTCGGCGCTTAAACACGATCGAACTTGAGTTAAGCTGTAACGTGAACGCGGTATATTTTAAGCTTCAATGTCGTGCAGATGCCAAGCAGTCCATCAAGGCATTGTCTTACCATCCCCGCGGTGTATCTACTGATACCTGTAGACACGTGTTTTTCCAAAGCGTAGCTTGCATTTCTCTCAATTTCTGTTCGTCGAAGATGAACGTTTCTTACACTACTTATAATCCTATATTTTCGTTTCTTTTTTATGTAAAAGAAATATTTATTTTGAATTAATTTATTGCTAAATTTTATTAATCGATCGATTTTATACTGGAATTATGTACTTAATTTTGATTAAGCTTTATTCAGACGTAAAATTAAAAAATCTTATATAGTATCAAATAATTATATGAATTAAGCCTTTTCATTTACCGCATTAGCCAGGATTATATAATCTAAAGTAACTTATCCCTGGAACCGCAAACATTCCATCGAATGATCTACTTACGAAACTCTTTATTGAAATCTCCGTCAGAAAGTGTGTATCGTCTCATACTAAAAACCCCATTACCAGTCAACCAACTCTCTTCCCCCTCCTTCTCATCATTTCTCCTTCCAAACGAGAAAACTATTCTCCAACTCGAACTCAAACATCGCGTATAGTCGCACAACCAACCGCATATACACACACTCTCTCTCTTCATCCTCTCAACAAAACAAAAACAAGCTGCAAAAACTCATATAAAAGCCACACGCATATATGCAGCAACGTTTCTTCTATATACCCTCCAGCTTTTCCTCTTATATGTGCATCTACATATACATACACAGGAGAGAAAGAGCACGTCGCAGCATAATCAGCTCGTTCCAAGCTGCGCGTGACTCGATTGCCATATAAGGAGGAAGAGAGGACCGAGTATATAGCGAAGAAGAAGAAGAAGAAGTTTTCTTTACCTGTCTATGGATATGGCACAGAGCGAGAGGATACTAGCGGTGCAGAGGAGAACGTCCAGCGAGACCCAGGAGTCGCAGAGTGCCTCGCCTAGCTCCCATGTGCCACCGTTCAGCTATGTGTGAGATAGCGCCATCGGAAAAGAGATAGAGTTTAGTTTATGGTAGTAGTAGTAGTGTAATAGAGGGAGAAGACGAGTGTCGATAGAGGATGGCTTATTTGGTAGAGTGACGAAGGGTCAGGTGCGGTTGATGAATACAGAATTATTTTGATGGTTGTGCGGTGGTTGAGGATGTTTAATAGAGAGTGGGTTATAGTTGCAGTGGTTATAGTTGGGGTAGGTGACGTTGGGATTCTGTGCATGTGTATATATATAGAGGTTGTGAAGTTTAGGAATTATATTAGTGAACTATTATATTAGTATGAATATATATAAGATATGTGGTATTATGAAAATTCTGTATAAAAAAAATATATGTATATAAAGAGTATTGAACATACATCATTCTCTTGGCATATTCGGAGTCGAATTCGTTTGAATAATAAATACGTTTTTCCTTTACAGAAGAAAAGGCTCGAGTTCAGTGTTATTTTGGACATTGATGTATCGTAAAACTCTACTGGCACTCCAAATTTCCCGCTTCACACTCACTTTGCTGGTTTTGTTTTGAGTATTGCTATGCACGTCCTTTAAAAACAATTTAATAACTAGCATGGTTCTCAGTATTATATATTACAATTAATTTTGTTATTTACCTATTTCGTAGAACGTACATCCCGAAAATTTACTATTATATAATACGCATTTATAAATAATTCTCAGTATTTCATCATACAAATTTCATATTATTCCAGGCGCCATCCATTCAAAATTATAATAAAAACCTTCATAATGTAGCTACTTATGCCGTGAGCTTATAGAACTCTTTTGCGAAAACACACGTAAATCATTTCTGAAGAAAAAAAAACACACTCATGAAGTCAAGTAATTTCTCTCACTAAAAATAGACTAAGATAAAACGAGAAAGGGAGAGAGAAGACACTCGCGTGTCGACGCGAAGTATAATTCAGCGCGGCCGTCTTACCTTAAAAATGCCCATTCGTGTGTCAAGTGTTGAAAACAGCAGGGCGCGCGTTCGCGGCGTCAAAAATAATCAGACTAAAAGCATTTTAATATCGCGCGTAAATTGTACGTAGCTGAGTAGTTCTCTCTCTCTTTATTCGATGGACGTTGTATACGTATTATATTTTAACCCCGATATATCAGGGTTAAGCTATACGTACAGTGAGAATTTAAGATTTTTGTCATTATCTCGACACCTTCTGGCTCACTCGCTGTTATATTCCAGCGGGGCGGGTACTTTTTTTTTGGGTTCGCGTAGAGGTCTTTAATCTTGGACCCGATGCTTCGAGGTAAATAGACGTCCCTGCTCCCGTTTTTTCCTCTGGGTGTGGGCTTTTGTCGAGATGAGTAGTTTCAAAGGTTTGGTATATAGAATGGTCATACGATATGGGCTGTGTTAATAAAAAATGTTATGTAGGTAAAAAAAAATATATGCGCGTGGGAACATTATTATTTTTTTAAAACGATGCTATTTTTATCCAACAAAACGGTTTTTTTATTTTACTCCTATCTATAACACAGACGTTTTACACTCAGCTATACCTACCTATATATACCCCGAAAATTCAACGTTTCGAAAACCTCTCTAATTGTAGAAAAACATCAACACACACAGAAAGCGATAAGAAAGAGCCTGGGCTCTCCAGAATGCAAATACGTGCCCGACTATTTCGAACGGGTCGCATCTCGTCTTATCTAAAAATACACTTAACCCCCCCGCCATGTGTTTGTACTCATTCCCTCCCAGTCACACCAACGCTATCTCCACTGCCTCTCTTCCAACTTCGATTGCATTTTCAAGCTTGTGTATATATATATCTGTGTATGTCCACACGCACGCGTACAATGGCTACCCTCTCTCTCTCTCTCTCTCTTCCTGAATTTGCATAAACCCGCGAATCGTACGCGCGCGAGACAGAGAGAGAGAGAGAGAGAGAGAGAGAGAGAAAAAAGAGGGCACATTGGGGAAAGTGGAAGAAATATAGGCGCTTTCGAGCATCTGTTTTCGCGCTCTGGCTCTCCTGCTTTTCGATATCCACGGACGAGAGTTTTAACGTGCTGGAACTCGTTATGAGAAAAGTTGCGTCCCATATGCGGGAGAGCGAGCGAGTGAGCGAACGCGCGCTTCTTTTAAGTGTTATGGTAATGCGCGCGTTCGACTCGCCTCCGGGACAATTAGAGTTTCGCTCGAGTTCGCTCTTCTACCGCGTTCCTTTTTTTTTCTCTTGTGCGCGCGATAGTCGTAATTACGACTGATGGATCGCGGTAATTAAAATGTCGAGAGCCAATACCTATACCTATACGCTAGCAATGAGAGAATGATGTATAAGGAGAATAAGAAGATAAGAGGCTGGATTTATTCATTTATTTTTGTTTATTTCGATGATCGTTGGCTATTTTCGCTATGGTTTTATAGTTGTTTAGAGATTTTCTTTTTAATTTTTATAAATATTATTGCTTTTAACTAGTCTTGCTCGTTTACTTTGTTAAGATGTACATGAAAAATTATGTATACGTGGATAGAGTAAATGTTTTTACTTCGCCAACAAAGTTGTCAAAGACATTTTTCAAAAGTCACACTTTTCAATGTGAACTCTTTCGTGAGGTATGTGAAAGTTCAAGTGGAAAGTTTGTGAACCATATAAATGTTTTGTTGCATATACGGAAATGTTTATAATCATTTGTTGTTTTCTTGTCCAGGCAAAAAAATATAAAAATTTGTATTGTTTTTCAAAGTATTTTTTAATCTTTCTTTAAATAATGATATTTCTGAAATACAATATTCAAATGGCAAATGAAGACATAATAACAAAAGTTAATTTGCCAAAATGGTAATTAACATTGTAATATGCTCTCCAATAACCTATATAGAAACCTGAAATAAGGAATTAGCAAAAACATTGCATAATTTAACAAGCTTAAAATGTAATTTAATTGCCCAGTTTTATCTTGGACTAATAATGGACCGACTGCGACATTTTATCATAAGCAAACCTCCAACGGCGGGCCAATGAAAATCAATGAGTACCGAATTGAATTTCAATTAGTTGACTTTGCATTAATGCACTGATCAACGATAAAATACATTTTCACATGCGGAGTTTTAACTTTACTTATCTCTTTAGCAATGTTTCACATATTTCGTCCTGCACCAAGCGTACGGCGATTATTGCATTCAATTAACTAAAATCAATTTAGAAAATACATTTGTATTATCGAGGATGCCAAATTAAATTATTGTTCAGAAATTGACGTCAGCGGCAAACAAATTTCGATGCAATAATTCAAAATCCCGCATTCGCACGGGACGACATTATCAAACGGTAACTATATTTATAACGGATCATTATTTTTGCGCCCAATTAGTTTTTCAAAAGCAGCATCTACTCGAAAATGAGAGTAAAAAAAAGAAAATAGAGAAACAAACCTATATGCGTCTTAGATAAAACGCGGGTGGGGGGGGGGAGGCGGCGGTCTATATGACCTACTTTTTTCCTTCCAGCTGTTATAAACTTACATCATTAAGTAGGATACTTTTGCCACAAAACCGTTGAGTTTACACTCATCCTTTCTCTCGTCACTCTCTTTCTCTCCAATGATGTAAACCCAGGCGTCGCGCATCGAAAATAAGGTCGTTCTATTTTTTTCTATTTTTGAAATTAAAGTGCACCTACCACTCTTCACGAAAGCAGCCACCCCCTCGACTGAGATACTTTCAGATTGTACGTGCTCCGGAGATGGCGCGGGCTTCGTTGATTCATGAAAGAAGTATATAATAAACGTGCTCACTTGCCGTGTAAGTGTATTGATATATATATATCTTTGCTATAATGAATATTTTAAACGAATCTTTTTAAAAAGTTGTTCTGCAAAGTGTCCAAGCGTCTGTACAGATACCGTTGACTTATTTAGGTAAAAAAGAGAAAAGAATCAGAAATTTAGAGTTTAATTTCAATGGTTACAATAGAAGTTCGATAAAGAAAATACGAATTAATATAGCATTATTAGTTACACGAGCAAAGGGATGTGTAATAACCACAGGCGAAACGAAGCTTCTTCAAGACGCTCGTAACAAGCTACTCGATGATACATGACGACGACGTAAATTATGTCGAACGACGATAACAGAGCTGACACTCTATCATGTTATACTGGCCCACCCGTCGTCGTGACTTACGCCTCATCTCCTTGTACCGCAGGCCTATGCGAGACACGTGTCTATGGTGATGACGGTCTCGGTGGATTTCAAGTTGATGTGGTCTCCGTCAGGTTCGTGTGATTGTACACCGAAACGAAATTTTGGATTTGGTAAAAATGAAATGTTTAGAATGAAGAAGCGATCAAGATGCAAAAAATGCAAGTTTTTTTCTATTAGCGATGACGTTTGTTTAAAATGTCGATGACGTGAGGACTTAAGGTGAACATGAGAAGAAAGAGTTTTTCGATATTCGTTTATTTACAATAAACGTAAAACTGCAACGCATTACAAGATAAAGAAAAATCGTATGTAAACGATAACATTTTCCAAAAATCTCTCAGCACCTCGTTAGCTCATTAACATAAAGTACAAAATTCTACAACAAATTATCCAAATATCACAAGACGGCTCCTATTGAAATAAAAACTCTCATAAACTTCTCTAATTAAACCAAACCACCTTAAAACAAGGGCAGACGAAAATAGAAAAAATCCACAGCAACCCGTCAGTTGAAACATCTCGGCTTTTTTCCCTGCAGTTACTCCTATATATATCTTTACGCGCGCGGGCTGCAATTTTTATGATAATTGTAACTCACCCGACACTGCACAGCAGCTCCGGCTAATCCCGTGCGCGGCTCTCTCTCTCTCTCGCTCTCTCTCGCTACACGCGAGAAGTAAATTAAGCGAAACAAAAGCCATTTGCAGCTGGCCAGCGTCAAAAGCGCGCTAGCGAAGAAAGGAAGTCATGTAAATGAGTCAAAGCGAGAGCTGCGACGTCTCTGTGCTGTTGCAAAGGGAGCATAATTGTATCCTCGAATGCCAAGACAGAGAGAGAGAGAGAGAGAGAGAGAGAGAGAGAGAGAGAGAGAGCGTGCGGTGAAATTGAATGAGCTGCCGCTGCCGCCGCCGGCAGCGGTTCGTCCACTTTTTTCTACTACAGTGTAATTATATTTTGTTGTTCTTGGTTCCCTTACGCGAGCTTCTTCCTTTTTTTTCTACGCTAGGGTCGCGGATGAACGAAAATAAACGTACACGTGTCCACAGCGAAGGAAGGAGACGAGGGTTATCGGATTGCCAGGGTTTATGGCTGGGTTAATTCTTAATCGGCCTGGAGTGGGATATATTTGGGAGTACGCGTGTGTAGGTCGGCGCGTGATGGTATCGCTGAGTGGGTAACGGTGATTCAAGATTCTTTCAAGGCTCATTTAATTTTTTTCGGATTAGGTATAGAGGGATGGGGCTGCTTTTTTTATCTTATCGAAAGATCAAAGTACTTTATTGTTGCTTTTTTATATTTAAATTATTCGCTTGGTTAAAATTTGTTGGTGATAAAGCGGTGTATTGGGTTGAAAGTAAAATTTGATTGGGAAAAATATGGGACGGTATTCGAGCGATTCTACTCTATCAATATTAAATGATGCTCTACAGTATATTTCATTTATAGAGCAATATAAAATGCTGGCGAGTTTCAGTTTCACAAGTGGCAAAGTGACATAAAAACTGAATTATCCTTTTTTTATCTAAAGCGTTAAATTTATTAGACTATATTCTTTTGTTATAGCATACGGTATACTACTAAGTGATATGTCTGAATTACATTTTTATTTATTCTCTCATATTTAAATCAGAATATATATCGTTCTTTATTTTAATAAATTCAACGAATTCTCTTTCTATAAAAATTTTATTGGTCTCTAAAAAATAATAAAAAGGTCCTTGTTGAAAATATAAACTTGGAATAATAAAAAATACTATATCAAGCAGTAGTGTCATTAATATAAAATAAAAAGAAAATATAGAAGAATGAATGAAATGACTTTAAACACTTTGTACAATCATAAAAGATACTATAAATCAAATTTGTTGCTTACGCATACAATCCGGTCGTAGATGTATAGTTCTTTTTTCAAAAATCAGGATGAAAATACGCAGTGATAAATGATCCATAAACGTAACTGTATTGATGCATTTATTGGCGGAATAAGTAGTAAAATGTGAGATGCGGTCAGACATTCAGACGCATTGATATTCGGTTCTGTATTATCTCGTATAGCCTTTCAAATGTATTTCTTTAAAAACGAATTACAAACTGAATTGTTCCCAAAAAATAATATTTGATTTTATCATTGTAAGAAACATTTTTCACTCTAAAAATAATCGTAAGCCTTTTACAAAAAAAGAATAATAATACTAAAAGTAATCCTCTATTTTCCAGGAATAATTTTAATCCAGTGAATATCAATATTCGGTATTAGATTCTCGAGTTAATCCGAATCGCAATCATTGCAAAAAGCTGTCGGGACTCCTTTGGAAATTCCGCTTTCCTCTCTCTCTCTCTCTCTCTCTCTCTCTCTCTCTCTCTCTGTCTCTCTCTTCCCTCCAGTTACGTCAACAATGTCCAGCCGAGCGGATCCGGAAGAGGAAAGAGATGCGCGCGCGCGCGCGCAAAAGCAAAGGACCTTTCCATATAAAGGAAGGAAAGCAGTCTTACGCTTCCAATATCTGCCAGACTCTCAAAGTGGCCGAAAAATTTCCGAGTCGCGTGGAAAAAAGTCAAGTGAGTAGCAGCAGCAGAAAGTTTCTTTCTCTCTTTCTCTCTTTCTCTCTTGCTTTCTCCCTTGGATAACAAAGACTCGCAGTTTAGATAGCTGATTTAATGCGCGCAAGTGTACGCATCGCTTGTAGATGGAATACCACCAGGAAGAAAGATAGTGGAGAGGGAAAGAGACTTCCTCTACAAAGATATCCGGATGCACTTTTAAAACTTTCGTTCAGGAAATTTTTCACGGCTTTATGAATTATATATTTTCGGGAATTGTTTTGCTCGAATGGAGACTACTTTCGATGCGACGAAGCGAAAGAGGAAAACCCTGTTATCGGCGAAGTTGCCGCAGTGTGATTGATTAGCGAGGTAGCAGTGGGCACTCTCTCTCTCGATGGCTGACCTTTATCGATTCGTACCACTTATTCGAGTCTACCACCAGAATGTGCATGTTGCTGCAATTTCTTGGTAATGAGCACAGTTTTGTGGAAGTGTGTATCAGTGTGTGTGTGTGTGTTTTATTCTTTAGTATTTTTCATTTGCTATCAATATTTATGTTTGATACCAAAAACAATTTAAAACTAAATTATTCGCTCCTTTATTAGTATTCCTCAGTAAATTTCCGAGAGTCGAGAAATTTATTCTACCTTTCATTAAAAAAAACGCCAAAAAGTAGTATAAGAGCAAGTTTATCTTTAATTACATAAATACAAAACGTAGTTGTTTAACGTTAATTAACATTTTTTTTAGAATCCAAATAATTATCTATTGAATTTTTTTTTACCAGCTAATGAAACATTCCTGACTCCCTTGCAATACTATTTGAACACTGGATTTCTTTTCGTGCCAGTTTGTTTTCCAAGATACTTAAATATTTAACGTTTCAGGAGATAAAGTTCTTGAAATGCTTTTTACCAGTACCAATATTTGCATTAGAGTAAAGTCATAAATTAAAAATTCAGAATTTGAAAGTTTCTACTAATCCTCAAGAAAATTACTTTTACCTTACATCTTCTCAAAATTCTTGCAAAAATTTAGTAACTTTTTTTTTTAAACTTTAACAACTCTCTCCGTCATATTCCACAAAAAAATACTGCACTCGCGTGATAACGACCAAAAAAGACGCAGAAAGCTCCGACATAGAGGTGAGACTGTACGCATCATCAAAGACAAGAGGAAGAAAAAAAAATACTGAAAAGGCACGACCGAACAGATTTTTAGGTGAAATTACGCCGAAGCGAGTCAAAGGGTGAAAGAGCTCCTCCCTCCCTCTCTCTCTCTCTCTCTCTCTTCTCTCTTTCTGTCTGCTACGGAGCAATTTATGCAAAGAGCTTACACTCCACGGCAATAGAACGTGTTGCGCCTGTCCCCCGCTTGGGCGCATTTAGGACGAGAATTTTCCGGGTGTCCGTAAATTACAAGAGAAGGAGAAAGATAGAGAGAAAGAGAGAGAGCCGACGTTTCACTTTTGATATTTACAGCGAGCTTTGAGAAAAAGCAGCAACGCAGGCTTTTTTACGTCAGCAGTGACAAATCGTTATTGCTTTTTCGCCGAGGTTGTGATGCAATTCACTTGGCAACATTGCTGGATACAAAGAAACAAACATCATTTTTGTCTTACTTAAAAAAAAAAAAAAAAAAGATTCCAATAAGAAACCACGTTGACGTGTAATCCAACTATTTAATTGTTCATCGTTGGGATGTATACATTAACAGAGGTAAAACATGTCAGGCTCGTCGGGAATTCCCAGTGCTACTATACCAGCACTCAACCGCGATACTCAGCAGACAACCAACCTCTAATCCGGGATAATCCACGCGACACCTTCAACGTCTGCCCCGAGCGAGTCAAACTTAAACCTTAAGAGTGATTCAGCGTTGCGAGCTAATTCCGCTTGCATCCCGCGACGTGTCATCATGCGCGTAAGCACGAGCTAGCGATCTTCTTTTATATCTTTCCTTTTTCGGAGATAAATGTGGCCGAGGGTTGAGATCGCTAGATGTTCCAGGTAGAAAATTGTCTTACTTTCAGTCGAAATTCTTGGGTGAAAATACATTGCAGTTCTGAGCATCAAAATAAAGATATTATTTAAAGCTACAATGTAATAGAACAATAGATGCTTGAATTTTTTTGGTATATTTTTAAGACTAAAAAGGCTCTGTTATCTCTGAAAATATAGAAAAAACGATGAACGCAACGTGTGGAAACTATACGTTAAAGCATTTTCTTCCGAGAAATTTCACCCAACTATTTATCATAAAGAAAATACAAGGTGCTCTTCTACAAACCACCCTTGATCAACTTAATACATCCGGAAATAATATAAAGCTACAAGAAAACCTTTTATTTCATTACGCTGCAGCCATCTACATTTCCGTAGAAAAAGAAATCCACGTACCACCATTAGTATGCACATACTTCACCCACGCGTTCGTCGTCAATCCTACCTCGGTTTAAGGGAAAGAAGAGAATTCACAGCGGGGAAAGGAACATCGTACTGTGTGATTAGATAGAGCGAGAAAGAAAAAAAGAAAAAGAGAGAAAGAGAGAGAGACATCGCTTGACGCAGCTGGCCCGCGTTGCGCATACATTTTTACGAGATTAAACGAGCGCTGCTACCTCAAAGCAAAAAGCCGGAACACGCGTCATTTCCAACGAAAACGAGGCGTCAAGGCGCCACCGCTACCGAGAGACTTGGAAATCGAGTCGCGACGACAAGCGAGCGCAGGAAATCATCTTGACGCGAGAGGGTGAGGAGGGGGGGGGCGAGTTAATGGAGACGTGTTTTCTTTTGACGGGTTTTGCGTTTGCTGAGGGGAAATGCTGTTACAGGGAGCAGGAGGGGGGGTGGAATTTTTTAGTGAAAAGTATATTTTGTTTAACCTTAGGATGTCGGGGTTGATTCGTATATATAGGGAAGATTAATTTTTCTTTTTTGTTATAACGTTCAGATTTTCTGTTTGTGCACAGTTTAAACTTATCAACGTCATAACGTTCATTTCTTGAATTACGAAAAATCTGTTTTTAGGAATGCTTTTTGCAACTAGAAGAAAATTATTTCGCAAGTGTTATCTCAATTTGATGCCACATGGTATTATACAAAAGGATTAATTCCCGTAGATTATTCTTCATTTGTATAATATTTTAATTTAACTATAATGAATATTGCCACATCATTCTATCATGTATTACACGAGTCACATATAAGCATATTTAACATTACGAAATGACAAGTTATTCAGTAAAAATGCAAAAACGGGGTAAACGTTACCCAGTTATTTAAAATACATACGTGAAAATGAATTAGCCGCATACGGGAACATTTTAATAAACGAGATGGCAGGTTTAAGCTTAACGAAATGTAGTAAATCAAATTTTCGACACGAAAAAGTTTTTTCATTTAGTTTAAATACAGAAAACTAAAAATTCATTTATTGCATAAATCAAATGAATGTTAAAAATTCAATTGTTTTTTTAATGTTCACTACTTTCAGTAGGGTATAGTGAACGTACAGTTTGTGTTCTTCCATTAACCTTCATTCTACTGTATTATTCTTATTGAGTGACTAAAATCATCAAAGTTTAATATGATATATTTTTACTAAGTAGAAATTCTTTTGTATGAAAAAATTTAGTGAACAAGTACTCAAACATAAAAGGAATGTTCCATTTAATTTAGTTAAATTCTTCTTATGCTATCTTTTTGTCATATTATAATAATAATTGTTAAAGCAACATTCAAACTATCTCTCATTTAATACGATAATAACAATCAACACTGTGTCAACCATTTTCATCTAACTCAAGTCTACTTAATTTATAATTCTCCTGTAACACTGAATTCTCTTGGCCAACCTGTGCTACACAATTCGAATAATGTCAGGACAATTTGCTTGCGGTGCGAACTTAGTGGGAGTGTCCGCCGCGTTGCTTCGAAAATACCAAACTTGGCAAAGACGATCTTCCAAAGTCACTATGCACCCTCGTATACTCCTCGTCGATGGTCATTGAGGATAAACAATTACCGAGCGTTAATTGAATCGGCTTCGCGTCAAACGGGCGCGAAACTCTCCGTGTACGCGGTCCTCTCTCTCACTCTCTCTCTCTCTCTCTCTCTCCCTCTCTCTCTCTCTCTATCGCTTTCTATGATAGCGTAAAGTCTCTCTCTGTCTCTCTTTCATCTGACAGACTAAAGACACTCGACAAACGGGTTTCGCGCCTCGGGAATATACTATATTTCTACTATATTTCTCGTCTATATATAGTAGTGAAAATCTGATTTTTCGCAGTCGTACGGTACGCGACGGCTGACGAAATGTTCTGAATTTAAATTTTATTTCTACGCGCAAAATGCGATTTATCTTGAGGGTAGTAATAATAATAATAATAATAATATATTGTATAGCCAAACTTATTATTCTGCGTAAATCAAGTTTTGCATTCGTGGGATAAATTGTAGAATAAAATGGATTAAGGAAATAAAATTATAAAATAAATTAATACAAAAATTAAGAAATTAATAAATGCCTTTACCACTCGTGGTTAATTCATTCATGAATGGGAGGTAAAATAAAAACCGTATACTTTTATTATTATTATCTACAATAAAATTGTTATTTACAAGCGAAATGTGTTTATTAAAGTAGATTATAATATTTCTCAATTATATTTTTACCTCTAAATCCGATTTAATCATTTATCCAAGAATTTCATATATATTTAGTTTATTTTTAATTTAATAGCAAATTCATATTCATTATCTAAAATAATGAAATTTCGCATAATAGAATATATTTTAATTAAAATTGATTAGGATTATGGCAATATATTCGGATTTCCATAACATTTTTTCATTATCAAAACACAGCAGAATAAGTTTTTTGTTGTAAGCTTTTGGTTCCCATTGTTCGACACATAAGTTACGCAAAGACTTTTGTAACAATGAGAATACATAGGAAAATATGACTTTTTAGTATTCGTGTAAGAGGCAACAATGCGCCAGGAATAAAAGCTCTCGTAATTTTCAGAATGGCAGGATATGATACCAAGAATCGTGTGAAACAATACTTTCAATACGTCGCTCTCAAGGTTTCTTCTTACATTCATCTTATTAATTATTTTAATCATAATATTTTCATCACCGCAACCAATTCCACGCAAAACACGCGCTTTCTACAATTAAAATCAGATCCATTACAATCACTTTCTTCTCTACCCTCTTACACCACACCTTACGTAAAAACCAATAGCATTTCCTCTCTCGCAACCCATCACGCACTTTCACCTCCTCCTCCTCCTCCTCTCAACAATCTGATACTCCGTACTACAATCTATACCTCTATCCACGAGCAAGGAACATCCACGGCCCTCGAAACCACCATCCATCTCCCCGACCACGAGCGATGTAAGGCAGCCGCCACGTAATCGCGGTCGAGCAAAGCACTCTCTCTCTCTCTCTCTCTCTCTCTCTCTCTCCCTCCACGATCGCAATCACGATCGAATCACTCGCTCCGAATATGCCTGGAATGTTGCTCTCATCCCCTCCTCCTACTGTTCCTCATCTACTACCTCTCTTACGTCTAATTAGCGTACCTGCAATAGCACAGCCGGCGGCATGACGGCGAGGCCAACGAGGAGATCCGCCGCAGCGAGGCTCGACACGAAGCAATTGGTGACGGAGCGTAGCCGACGCGTCGTGATCACAGCCGCTATCACTAGTGTGTTGCCAACCTGTGGAGAATAATAATCGGATTTAGATGAATGTGTATACATAGGTTTGTAAATTGTGTAGATGAAATTTCAGATATTTTGGGGGTCTGGATAATCAAGTGCTCTTTTGGTTGTTGGGGGAGAGGAGAAAGGAAGTGTAGGGTATTAGAGAGTAACCAGATAATAAACGGAAGATCGTCAAGATGTTCGGATAAAGCATGAATATTTCGTCGAAAGCTCTCGGCTGCTGGGTATATTCAGATATTCGATCTAAATAATTCGAGCGCTAAGCATCGAATTGCTATTGAACAATCAGCTTTGCTATTCAGTTAATGCCGTCGAATGCTCATAATGGAGAAGCAACTGTGTGATATTTTATGAAGAATTTGAATAATGCAACTCTTTTCATAGTTCGCAATGTTGATGTAATATAATATGCCTAGGCGAGATATAATGGATATTTGTGGTCACTTATAATTTATAAAAATAATTAATAGTTTATATGTTTGCAAATTAGAATTTGTAACTTATCGGAACGTTAATGAAACTAATTAACTTGCAAAATTAAATACTCTCCGTTTACTATTAGAAGATAGCTGAGCTCTAGGTCTCTTACCCTATGTTAATATGTAAGAAGGGTCTCTTACCCCATCTAAATTAATAATAAGAATATTATATATTGATTTTGATAATCGACAATAAAAACCACTTTCCTTTCACTTACAATAAACACAAAATAAATAATATGAGCTACAATTATAAATAAGAAATTATGTAAGTTCCTATACAAGTTAACACGCGACCATCCACAACATCAAACGACCCTAAAAAACAGGCTTAAATATTCTCCGGATTAATCATCCAGTCACGCGTTCCTGAAAACAAAGCGAGAAAACATCCCAACGCGTAACTCGCCTCGTCGTTGTGTCCCTTTGTATCTAGCGATCGTAGAACTTGGCGTTGCATGAAACCTGTGCACTCCTCCTCCTCCCGCGCGTCAAGAGATTCAGACTCTCGTACAGTCCGCAAGCACTTCTGAAACGTGAAAATTCGCGAACAAAAGCTCTCGTGTATTCCCCGCGCGTATTTATCATACTTCTATTTTCCACGGTGAAGAAGAAGTCGTCGACGACAGTGCGAGGAGAAAGGGTACGAGGGATAGAAAAAAATAACAGAGAGAAAAGAAGCGGACATTACAATGGGAAACTGTACTGAATCCGGGCTTCTCGAAGGCAATGCGCGAGTATGACGCGCGCTCCCGGGAGCTTGGGACGTGTTAGTTGTAAGGGAGAAATGTCGCGGAAAAGAGCCTTAATTTGCTTTGTTTGCGTTATTAAAGCTCGCAGTTCGCTTTTGTTCGTTGGCTGCCTATATAGTCTGTCTGTGTGTATGTGTATGTTCTAGTTTTTTTTTTTTTTTTTTTTTTTTTTTAAAGATGTTTGGTTTGATTAAAAAACAGTGGTTGTGAACAAAACTTTTTGAGATCTTTTAGTGTATTTGCTGTAGTTTACGTCTTGTTTCGAAATGCAAAATCTTTTTGTAAAGTTTGACATTTTGATATTGAATACGTATCTGAGAATTCGTAAAGTTATATTGGAAAATCGAAAATTGTGAAATCGGTTGTAAAACGAAAACCTTTGATGCTGTAAAATTGAAATTTGAACATTTTTTCTGACACTTGACAATTTTCTTTATTGGCACGCAGAGAATTTGGCATGTGTCTTCGACGTTTAATAGAAAAATTTGAAATTCCTCGTAAACACAAACGTTTAATATGTATATCCTTATTTTAAATACTCATCAACAATATTACCAGCGCTTTCACTTTCCTATATACAATGCCGAGGTATGCGGCGCAGTCCGAGAAAACAACAACGCTTGTATATTATATAGTATGTATATACTCACTCATCCGTCAGACCGCGATATCTATCACGATCTCCTCTCCTCTCTTAACCGATCAATATATAATTAACAAAGCTTAATGGCTTCCAAGTTCGACGTCAAACACAACCCCGACCGAAGGCTATGTAATTTCTTGGCAAAGCCACGTTGCTTCTATATATATCTACATATACACCGTGTATACCGTGGATGCGCGACTCTTGAGAATTTCCATTGCGTTTACGTATGTATATATATAAATATACATATAGGTATATATATACATACATACACACGCGTTGTGTAACTGTGGGAGGGGATGGCCACGATGCGCCAGTAGAAATTGAGCGGGCAGGTGTTACATTTAGATTGGCTGATTGGCCAGAAACTGTCGAACGTGGCCGCGGGCCCGCTTGCACGTTAGTTGCGGCCTGCCACGGTTAACTAACCCACCTCCTCCGGATTGCATGGGGAAACTGCGGCGAGCTGAGAGAGTTGGCGTGCAACTCTTGAGCGTTGTTAATTCGATACTGATTTCGGGAAGGATTGAATGGAGGTGTATATAAGTTGCGTGGTAAGTGAATATATAGATTTGGTCGATAGAGGGTTTATATAATGGAAATAGTTTTTGTTTATTACGTGGTATGTGTATTTTTTTTTTTATTTTTTTTTTTTGCGTATTGTATATAGAGCGTATATAGCGCATTGGATGAGTATGAGAGGATTCAGCGAGAATAGAATTCTCTTGGTTCTATCTTTGTATACATTGGCATTTGACGAAGATTGGTTTTTGTTTTTCTCGTTTTTGCGCTCTGAAAGAGGGGGAATTGAAAGCTGAATATTTAAAATGGCGAATACAGGATTTCGAAAGAGAAGCGGTTCGCTTGTACTTTAAATTGCGGTAGTAATTATTAAGGTTGTAATCTACTTCAAGGACTCGTTAAATCAAGGTTAATTATATTGTTGAGCGAATACTTCTCAATAATCCAGCTTTTACAGATTTATCTTAAATTGATGAGTGAATTATTCATGGAAATGATCAGTTCGAGAAACTATTTTCAAATTTATAATATATAATAAAATTATCAATTTATTTTTCATCAATTGCATATATCTGTTATTTCCACCATTATATGTACTATATCGTTACTCTCACCCAAATCTAATAAAACATGATATGACGTAACGTCAGATCCTTACAATAGTGATGACGATGAGGATAGAGAAGCAGACGGCAAGCACGAGGTCAATCCAGTCGGGCAGGTAGTCGTCAGGAACAGCGTCGAGCTGCGTGCGATTGGTGAGGGGCCAGCTACGCTCGGGGGTCGCATCCTCGCCGAGCTGCGTCGCGTTCTCCATCACGGGCCCGTTCCATCCGTGCGCCGAGCCACGACGACGACCACGGAGCCGCCCGGCTATATCCAACAAAACAAATACAATTTTTTATTTTATTTTATTATTTGTTTGAAAGAATCGAGGTAATCTCTTTAAAGACTAACGTCATTTTTACAATGCTAAATGTTTGTATTTTAGATTGAGTGTAGAAAGATAATGAGAATATGTTTCTCTTGACAAATTCGTTATGATTCAAAAAACTGAATTGAAATATACTTATTTATGATCTAGAAAACAAATGAATAAGTTTTATTCTCTTAATTTACTTTTTCACTCTAGAAAAAAATTCTTACCACCTTCGTTGAGTGGTCTTGGAAAAGTGTTATTACAATTTTCAAAATAATTCTTAGAAATGAAAATATACGAAAAATCTCATATAACTTTTGCTGCTTGATAGATTATGGCTGATAATTACTATAAAATAAATAATAAAGTTTTGTCTAACTGTGTATTTTAAAATTGTATGAATACACATAGATATTAAAAACTGAACAGTAAAAATAAAATAGTGAAGACTGGCAATAAAATGAATTCAACAGTTAAAGTTTATTAAACGGTGTATGGTACTGTTTCTTTTAAAATAATTACAAGATTAATTCACTTGAAATAATCAAATTTCGATCGCTGATGCTCATTACCACAGTTATTCTAGAAATTTCTTTGGTCAGTAAGTACTTGGGAAATATTAAATTCCTCGGTTTAACTTAGTCGTCATAGATAGAATCGAGGATGCTTCACATATGCACGCATAAAGAGAAATACTTCGTTCTGTATAATACTTGATTTGAAATTTCATATTATATTAATTATATTATTTTAAATATCCAATTCGAGGATTATCGAAAAAACATGTGTGAAAAATTAAAAACTCAATGTTATATGAGGCACACGTAATAATTAATTCATCAAATAATAATTTTGTGTAATCAGCTGCTTAATAACGTTCTTTATTTATATTGATTTTTAACATTATTAAATATTGAATATATAATATACTATAATATACTATATAGTACATTATATTTGTCTTATGTAAAATAAATATAGATACAATATAGTTCTCTGAATGTTTTAGAACTTTCAATTTTATGGACGCTAAAATGGTTTAATTTTTTCGTATTTAATAAACGATTCTTGTGTAATTATACATTATTCTTTGAATATCATATTTATTCAAGATTTATTTGGCATTAATCGCAAGGCAAAAATAATTTTAATGATGGAATTTCCAATAATATACGCATTCTTCTTTTTAATTATTATTTTAATTATAAACCACCTTTATTAATAAATTTCCATAAGATACATAATTAAAATATTCTCTTTAATTTGATAAAAATAGTATCTATAATTCAGCTTTATATTTTTAAATTCCGATTTACATTTACAACATTTTTATTTTGGTATAATGAAAAATTCTTATTCACAGGGAAAAATGCATACCTCACCGGGAGCTCGCGGCGCGTCGTGACTTTCAAAGACGCCAATTGCCTTCGACTTCCTTCAGCTGCTTGTGAAATCCCAGCAGACGAGTATATCTACCTGAAAAACGTGAAAAATGATATTTTCAAAATACACTCTTCATAAGAATAGAATACAATTTTGAAAGTTGACAATGAAGAAATATAGTTATTCTTATTGTTGAAGTTATTTTCCACGGTAAACATCTTTCTACAGTTGTTTTTCTTTCTATAATTTATGGTAGATTTATTTGATAAAATATATTTTTAGTTTCGTTATTATTCCGAAATAATCTTGATTTCAAAGTTCTACATTTCAATTAAATAAATAAAGAAGTAGCTTTTTGTTGTATCATTCACAGAAGATACTTTGTTGTTTTAATTCATTTATTTGCATATTTTTTAAATTTCTCATTCTATTGGAGTTTGCCCAACAAAAGGGGTTATTCATCTGAAAGATTTATCGACAAGTGCATATCAGATCAATCCTGCTGAATATCATGATATTCAACATGTCACATCACGTATTCGAGAATATTTAAATTTATATTTATCTTTTCTTTTCGTAAAATAAAATCTAACCAATGATCTCATATTTTCAAGTTAGTTTAGACTCTGTACAGATAAGAGTCAATATTAACTTTCAATTACTGGACTTTTAGATAGTCTTAGTTTGACAAGAATGTTAAACTTTTTTTTCATTTGCTCAAATAGAACTTTGATACCAAAACCTTTTATCTTTACAAATAGTTAAGTTAATGATATAAATAAAAATAGGTGATGTATTGCTTATTCAAATAAAGTCTCAGTTGGTTCGCTATTTTGCTAAAAGTGCTGCTGACAAATAACGCTATTGAATGAAAGTGACATATACGTCAATTTGAAATAAAAAATCAGCAAAAGTAGCATCGAAAATTCACAACATCATATTAATATCACCAACAACTAGTATCTCATGATAACAAGAGTGTATACATTACGCAACGAAAAAAAAAGTCATTAAAACAACAAACAGCAACAAAATCTCGATAATCCTTTCATTCCGCCAATATTTTCGAACCTCGCTCGCCAGCGCAATATCGGATTTCACTGTCGCGCAGATTCCGAAATTTTCTCGGGCACATAGCATCCCATCACTAACAGCGACAAAAACCACCCAATCACAAACACTATATAGCTCCACATCTCGACTTTCCCAAATTTAATGAATCCGCACGTTTCGTTGCAGGCGTAAAAAAGAAGAAAAAAAAACACATTCAAACCCCGTTCGCCTCCCGATAAAAAGAGCTGAGCCTTCTATCGCACTGAACGCAAACAACAACGCACTAGCTCGCGTTGTCTCCGTATTCGCGGAACCTTTGAAATCGATACCCGCGCGTTCGTTCGTCGAACGAGGCAAATCCGATCAAGCGTGTGTGGGACACGCGCGTAGTAGCTGCAGCAGCAGTCGGAAAGAGAATCGAGAGGGACTATGTATATATCTATATATGTATATATATATATATATATATATATACTACTATACGCGACGACAAGCCGTTTACACACTACCAAGTAGAAACGGCTGTGCGCTCTCTCTCTCTCTCTCTCTCTCTCTCTCTCTCTCTCTCTCTCTCTGGCATTAGGCAAATAAGGAGACAAGACAGTGATTGGTCGGACGCAGTCTGTCTTCGTTTTATCGACTCTGCAGTCGACAGACAGATAGACAGATGCGCGCAGAGCCAGAGAAATTCCTCGGGTCAGGGATGCGTATACGCGCATAGCGCGAGGTAGGATTTGCACTTTGATTCAGCCGAGTGTGGAGCGCGAGGAAATCAGATTGTTATCACCGCGCACTCTCTCTCTCTCTCTCTCTCTCTCTCTCTCTCTCTCTCTCTCTCTCTCTCCTACCGCGTCGTCGGTGAGTTCTGCGCTGTACGTATATGGGGTGCTGTAAATTAGGTTTCTTGCTCGATGGCGTTGCAGGCTACGAATTTACAGGAATGCGAGAAGAGAGAGATAGAGAGACGGGGTGGGGAGAGTGCGTAGGTGGGCAGAGATAAAGAGAGAGAGGAGTATATGGATATGACGTTAAAGGCTTTGGATGTACGTGCTATACGCGCTGCTGACTCTTCTTTTCCACGGATTAATAGGTGAATTGGATAGTGTATGGGATAGTAAGAGAGAGAGAGAGAGAAAAAGAGAGAGAGCGTGGAGAGGACGGATCTGATGGTTATGGTGATTTACTATATGTGAAAAACTTTTTAAACATTGGTCGATAACTTGAATTAAATTAGCAGTATAACTTTTTAATAACAGTTGGCACTAAAGTTTATAGAGTCAAATACTGTATAATTTTATGAAAATGTATTAATTAATAGCTAATATTCGGAGCGACCAAGTTTCTGTGATTCCCTCCTAAATACTTGACTGCTTACTTAACCAACATTCACCGTAACATCGGCAGTTTGCAAAGTATAAGCTTGGTAACTGAGCTTGCATGCAAATCAAAGCTGGTTAAATAAGTCGCGAGAAAACAGTGGACACGAACACGTCAGCTCCGAAACTGACGTTCGCAAAAAGTGAGCCGTGAAAAAGAAAGTCGATTCCCGGTGCAAGTCTTTCTTTCCCCCAAAGCAGGTTGTCCGCTATATGTCGAAGTTCGGCTATAAATCGTTTCGAGCTGCCGGCGAGAAGGAGCAACGTCGGATTTCGCGATAAAATTCTTTCTATCTTCTTCGCTCTTTTAACATTTTTCACTCGCTTTCCCTCGTACTTACTTCAGCTTCCTTTTTCCGCGTGTCCTGTCTTCTTGCCATCGCGCGACAGGGAACTTGAAAGTGTCAATTTTTGAAGAAAAAAAGGGAAGGAGGTGGAGGAAAAGAAGCGACGGAAATGGTTGTTGAATGACAGTTTTCGCTTTTCCTCGCGAAACTTACTTTCAATAACGAGTGCGAAATGCCCGAAGTGCGCGAACATTCGGAAAAATAGTAACATAAATTTTGCTATTCAATGTACGGGTACAAATAAACACAATTTTTCCGCACTATATATACATACTATATCACTAAAAGTGTTGACATTTTAATTTAATAACCACGATTTTTTATGGGCACCACAAAATTGACCACACGCGCGTGTACGCGACAATATTCGTCGATATTCGAATAAATTTCTATATACCGGTAGTTTCCAAACTCAATTTGTCCGTGGGCTCTCGAAACCAAGTCGTTCATTTTGAGTGCAAAGTGCGGTTCAGCTCGAAATAATGCCTATTTAGATCATGTAAATGGAATTCGGAAGTTGGCGAAAGAGAAAGAGAGGGAGAGAGAGAGTGGACGGATTCTCACTGTACCGAATGCATTTATTAATGCGCCGATGGAGTGGCAAATATTGTAATCGCGTCGGTTGGCACTCAGGGTTATATATATATCGTCAAATGCCACGTATGCGACCGACCGAGCGCGCATCGAGTGCAGGAGTTTGCCTTAATGGAGTTGATTGTGAATAATTAATTTTATTGAATGCTCTATTGTTGAGGCTGGCTTATAGTGAGTGGTATTAGGGTGATAAAGTTAGTACAACAAACGGTTAATTGTTTTTCTAAGCTTAATTTTTATATACAAGTAATGTTTAACTAGTTGCAAAACTTTAAAAAATCGTGCAGCTTATCAGTTGTAATGGAGAGGTGGTTAAATTAAACAGAGATGTACATTACACTCTTTGAGCGTAGTTAGCACAAATACTCTATGGTATTCAGAGAACAGAGGAAGTTTGCTATTTCCAGTACATTACTCGTGCTACTTGACATGAAATTAGAGTTAGACAACTAAACTTATAGTATAGACTCAATTCGATGACTATTTATATTTTTCATGCACCAATTTCCAGTTAATTAATAAATTTTATAACATTCTCCAAACGGACAGTTCAGTTTTCTTAATTGATGATCAAGAGTAAAAACGGTAACCGATTTCTTATTTCTGCCATTCAAACCGTACTAACAATTTCTAACTCCCTGTAAAGGCTATTAACACCATTTTCTCTGTAAACGACTAAAATAAAGATTCCGGATTCACCCCTAACATCCGCCCCATCAACCTACCAATTATCCCCTCTAATTATCCACATCTCATAACCATCTTTTCTTCACCCCCCATAACCAAAACCACTCTTATCTCGACATCTTCGCCTGACATTTATCTAACGAAACACACAACACGATCCTTTTCATTTCACTGCCTATAACACCGCGTCGAGTTAGAAAAACGACTGGCCCATTAACCGAATGATTATATATACCAACCCGCGATACTGTTATCTTTGCCCTATGCGTACGAAATGGTATAGCGACGCTGGTAGTACGGTAGCTTAATATCGGAAAAGCATTAAACGCGCTAAAAGCGATCGCGCGAAAAGGGGAAAGCCAGTCCTTCGTACCTTTTTTCCGCTACGAAGTGAATTGGACACGCTTCGTAAGCGACAGCAGACGGCTTGTGTACATGTGTATAATGCTTGATTTGTGCGGTAGATGTAGATATTGGTCGGTGCTGTGTCGAAAGCGGGGACTGGATTGTTTACAATCGGGACTATGGCTAAAAATTAAAAGTATGTAATAATTCATCGATGAGTATATAGTTACATAATTTTTTTAAACTCACCGGAAAAGGGCAATAGTTTAAAGTAATATATATTTTGATGTTGTTTTCTACGCGTATTTGTAAATGAAATCATTTTAAGATATTCTTCATCTGTACCATTCTTACAACGGTAGTTAGAAACCCTTATTTAATCACCGAGACATACAATATTATACAAAAATATGATAAATAAGATATCAGAAAAAGAGGGAACGCTTTAGCTTTTATCTAGTTCTACTATATATATATATACACACACACACACACACACACACACACACACACACACACACACACACACACACACACACA
>JAYJLV010029550.1:0-30507 GCA_036873485.1 Torymus texanus | reverse complement strand
ACACACACACACACACACACACACACACACACACACACACACACACATATATATATATATATATAGACTAATTTTCTTTGCCTCGTGGTTATACTTGTCCCTCCGCTCTTGGCATTGATTGCAAGCTTTTACGCTATAAATGAATATGAATCTCTTTCGTCCGTCTACTCCAAGATATTATTTCCGCTCTGTGTCTCTTCGTTCTGACGAAACGATATAAATATATAATCGGGGCCTCGGTAAAAAGTTGTTTCTAATTGGAGTTGATATCCGGGCTCGATTTTAATAATTTGTGTGCAAAAATATAACGATACGGAAGTAGGAGGAGAATTTGGCGTTTGGAATTTTGCGATTAATTATTCAAAAGGGTTCTCAATCGCAGAATATATATCATAATTATTTAAATTGAGAGGAGGGGATGGAGGCGAACGGATCTATGATTCGTGGCGGGAATCTTTTTTAATTAAGAAAATTACTTCGGAACCGATGCGTATCTCTTTCTCTCTCTCTCGTGCTTTTCTTTTTTACATTTCAGCGAGTGAAAAAGAGAGGAAGATACGGTTGGGAGAAGATTGACTTCTGATGTTTATTGATTGAATTTGTCAGGGTACATTTGTATATATATATTGGAAAAAATTATTAAGTTTAACAGGATCTCGAGCAGATTTTAAATCATATTAAAAAGATTAAAGTGATATGGAAATGTCGGGATTTCACGTAGAATACAAGGGAGAACGCAAATTAATTATGTTTGAATGAAGTTTCATCGTAATTAAAAATTTCACCGTTTAATTTCTAAATTGTCAGGTTGAATATCTGTCGCTTGCTGGTAATAGACATCGATATCATTACTCGTTACTTGATTAAATAAATTTTCCTTCTCCACAGACATTTCTCCTCAATTTTTTCACTCTATTACTTTTCATAACAAATGTCGGTTTAACTTATTTCTTTCCTAGTCTAATGCTATTTTTAAACTCCCCTTGTAATTAAATATATCTTTAGTACTGTCGTCAAAGTATGACTTTAATTTAATCCTCTTCTTTATACAAACTAGCAACTTAACAGCGCACAAAATATTTTCAATCTCTCTCTCTCACTCTCTACCTTTGATAAACTCACCTCGTCATCTCCGTCCTAGAGTCTCTTGGGGATTTCGGACACGCGTCCGTTTGAAAGCAGGGCACGCGAGATTAGCTCTTTAACGAGTGGGTCGCGTGATTTTTCCTCGGGAAATTATGTTGAGTGGCGGGAGGACCTGTGTGCAAGGACTTTATGAATCCTTTCCTCATTTTCCAACGCTGATGCGCGAGACACGTGTACATCAGCGTCGTACGGCAGGCGACGAGGTACACGTTTACGTATATACGTACGGGACGGTTTTAATCAGAAAAGCGAGTTGATTGTCGCTCGTGTGTGTGTTAGAGAGAGAGAGAGATAGAGAAGCGAAAGAAACGAGCGTTTTTATTTTGAGAAATTTTAGCTGTCGGTTGTTCGTTGTTATAGTGTATAATACATATACACACACATATATATATATATATATATATATATATATATATGTGATGCGACTCGTTTGTTTTGACGAAAAAAAGTGTGTATACAATTCTAATTAACGATGAAATATAGATCATATATCAAGTGGACTCGATTCTATGCAAAACGATGATTGATGTAACTATATAGCATTTTTGGAGGAAAAAAAATCGAACTTTAACATACACACACACACATACTACTGTACGTGAAGCACTTCAACTGCCTTTAATTAACAAGTTTTCCCGAGTTTTTCGTTATTTGTGACTCGCGTTACGCGAATTCACATTGCTCTATACCCCTACGACTGTAACGGCGCGAAAGTATAAATCATTTACCCGTGAAAGAGATTTTTCACCTTTTAGTTAATGGCGCATTGCGAAACGAACGCGCGCGCGTATGGCGCGCGTTGAGGTCAATTTATGGTCGGTGTGATTTATGCTAACGTAAAGATTTCATGTCGTTGCATGAGGCTTTAGACGGTAGAATATAGCGTATAAGCTGTGTGTGCATGTGTATGTTTGTCCGTTAGAATGTAATCGCACATTTTGAATAAAGGGGTTTAAGGGCGTATATTTCACTTTCCGTGCTTTTTAAGGTAACACAATAATAACAGGTCTACTAAACTGTAAAATTATGGATGATTTTCCATTACTCTATAATTACAACGTAGAGTATTACTATTTATTTGCCAGTTGCCATAATTTTTGTTCAAACTAACAAACTTCACACTGTCACCTTTCAAAATTAAAAAAAATTTCATCCACCTCAAAAAATTACCAAAAGCCCTTACACATTCGCCTCCTTAAATACACCCAGCCATTCGTTCCACGTCTACCTTCAGCTCGACTTCGACTTCGTCTTCTCTACCTTCTCTCCCTCTTACCCACCCTTAGACATCCTGTATTCGCCTTGCATTTAGCGGCGTCGTTCGCTCACTCGCTCGCGCGACGCATTCGTATTCCCCGTGTCGGGCGGTTGTGCCCGCCTGTCTGTCTCTCGGGTCAGCGCTCCGCCAATACCCGACAATCGCCCGGCTAATTTGTCATTGTCTCTCGGTTCGTACTCTCTCTCTCTCTCTCACTCTCTCTACCTATGCGCGCGTTCACTGCCGCGCGTCTATTTTGCCGTAATTCCATCGCTTGTCGCGCGATCGAGGATCCAACAAGCCGTGAAAAACGACGCATTAATGACGCGAGCGAGTGAGCGGACGCGTAGGAGCGTGGAAATTTCAATTGTCGAACGGCTGCGTGAGCTTCGCGGTTGCCTCTGGCTGTGTGTATATATATATATATATATGTATAGGGGATGTACGCGCGCGAGTTGGGGGAATTATTTTTCGATTTTCTTAGGGTAGATGGGGGGATGTGACATGGTTTTACGAAATGGATATATTATTATGGGAGAAGAGTGAGGATATCGAACTAGTGTGATAAATATATATAGAGTTGTGCGTAGATGGTATATAGGTTTAATTTACGTGGGGTGCTTCGAATTTCCGGTAAATGAGTTCAGAGTTAAGTATTTCCCGTTGATTTGACCTTTAAAACATTATAGTTTATTTACTAATACAGCATTTGATTAATTATGATACAAGTTAAAAGTAAAATATTCAACGTGTATTGGTGTTTTCTCATTCTATATTATTTTTGATCACTTTTTAAAAACTGAAAAATTGTTATAAATAGAAAAATTATCCGTTTCGCTATAAATAATGAATTTAAAGCAAAGTGTAGTTGATAAATAATACAATTATTGCTAACCAAAGTGAGTCTATACGTAAGATACTTAAATTTTAAATCGTGTTTAGTTCTGGATTAAATTATATCGGCTTGAAACAATTAATAATTAATCCGTCACTTACATCTCTGCACTGCGCAAAACACACATACACAAACACTCTCTTCAGCCACGTACAATTTATGCAATCGAAATCGCGAAAAAAGCAGCTACCAGCCATCCCGACGTTCCTTACTTTTTAATTTTTTCACACGAGTACAATCCTACTGTGCATTTTTTGTCCCGACGCACGATCGCGCGCATGCACCTGTGCCATACTGTCACACGCGTACATATACACACACACAGAGCTTGTATATTCGTACACGTTCACCTACACATACATACACAAGCGAATACGAGAAATTGGTTTTGGGGGGGACATGTAACCTCCCTTATTGTGCGCCGGCTGAATAATAGCCTTCGATACTGCCTTTCTCTCTCTCTCTCTCTTTTACTTCCACCCTCCTACCTCTCACACAAGCGCGCAAGCGCGGAAAATCTATGGCTCCGATACATTACATTTTCGCGAAATATCCATATGCGTGCGCTGGCTTGCTCGCTCGGGCGGACCTTCATAATACGAATGTTTCCGTGTCTCCCTCTCTCCCTATACTCCTCTTCTATACCCGGGGGTTATAAGTGGGCTTCGCTTTCTAGTCGGTTTTTTTTTGTCGACCGGGTGGGTATACGAGGGAATCGGAAAGTATCTATCAGAGCGAGTTTAGTCCGGCTTTTTTACGGGGCAAGCGAGCGGATTTCCCTGGACTTGATGTATATGGAAGAGAGAGAGAGAGAGAAAGAGGGGGGCAGAGGAGATGTGCAATATGTGAGTATTTTGATATATTCCAGGCTGGATCATCAAACGTGGATGAATACTACGGGACAGCGCGTTTATATTGCGTAATGAATGTTTATCTGCGGGCGTCCGAGAAGATGAATTTGTTGATCGTAAGAGTTTGATTAGTGGTTGGTTAAGGGTTGTATTTTGGCAGCTGGTAAAATCGTGAATGTATAAGCAACTTTTAGAGTAATGGTGTGAACGATGGGTGAAATTTCATAGTGGGTATTAAATAGTATATTGGTTCCGTTTAGGTTGAATACATAATTATAATGTCAAGTAAATTTTAATGAAAAATCTATAAATGCAGCATTAAATATACTTATTATTATTCTCTTCAAAGAGATCAATAACTGACGATGAAAAGAATTTATTTTTAAAAACTCGAACAACCAAAATAATCTATTTTGGCTGAAATCAAGTACCATTAGTTATAGAACCTCAATATCCGAGTACGCTTCTATATAATATAACAAAAAATATTGTATCTTCAACTTACCGCACTTGCCACGGAACGCGACGGTAATGTTGACAGTCCTTGTGCAAGCCATCCGATTGAGCTCGCAGATGTTCGGATAGTCAATGCCATCAGAGCCACAGACAGGTCCGGCACCCTCGTGGTCACCGAGGTTCGGACAGGACTCGGCACATTGACATTTGGCTTCGGTACCGTCGCGACTACGCACACAGTGCGAGCCTAGCGTGCAGTTGAGCTTGTCGCATGGGTCGGCTTTTTCTGTAACAGGAGAATATACATGGTGATGTAGATAAATAGGGTTAAAAGAATGAGGATACGTGTGTTGTTGAGAGTGGAGGAATGATTTTTGTATATGATTTTATACGATATTAAGGTATAGATATAGTTTGTGAAACAATGTTGGTTGTATGGTATCATACAATTGAGTATAGACGAAGGAGTGGTTCGTATAATTTTATATTGTTAAACAATTTTATATATATATATATATATATAATTGGGAAAATGTTTTTATTAGCGTTCAGTCCAGTTTTCGCTTGAAATTTTCGTATGTGAATAGCGTAGTATTATATCCACTTCCTTTATTATCATGCGCAGCTCGCTGTACGTATCCTTGATTTCCTGAAATAATGTCCACAACGAAAACCCATCCATCCTCTGGCAAGAAGAAAAAAAGGAAGTTCCCTCCAATGTAAATACTATCCGAATTCTATTGAAATAACGTAAAAATTCGCATTTCCATTCGGCACCGAAACAAAAAATAAAACTTCTAACAAAGTCCGCGTATAAAAATTTCATCCGCACTCACAATACGCGGCAGGGTACACCAACAAAAAAAAAAAAAAAAAAAAAAAAAAAAGAGAGAACGAAGAAAAATATTCCACAATATAACTGTAGGGGCCGGCCACGTATGTATGTGTATCTATATACCTGCGGGATAGATATAGCAACTCCTGGCCAAATTCGTTAGCATAAAAACAACGGGCAGCGGGGTTTGAAGTTTCATTTTTTTTTCACTGCTGCCTCAGCGAGGACGATGTCCACCGTCGATTCGCTACAACAAATAAATTTCGTTCCATTCACTCTTGCTTATATCACACGCACGTACTTTTGCTATATACTACTTCTCGATAACCTTCCAATCCGAACGAATGAAAAGTATGAGAGTATGGGAGTGTATATATCATACGCATGCGCGCGATACATTAAACGCTGTATACGATCCAACCGCACCTCCCCACAATTCGATTATTAAAACCGCTGGAATCGTAGTGGCGCTTGCTTGGTTTGCTTGCTTGCTTGCTTGCGCAAATTAAGCGATCAATTATTCGCGCGATAAACGTACACGCGGATGCCATTGACCCTCTCCCTTTCCCCTCACCATTGTGGTGGTATATGTATACGCATCTTTCCGCCGCAATTACGTTGGCAGTATATTGAGCTTGTATAGCTATGTGAGCGTGTGGAGTGACGCAAATAAATCAAACGACACGTGAACGCTGGATGTGAGCGAGAGGTGACATGCGTAACATCTGAGTAGTGAGAATAGAAGTATTTATAAATGCTGGTAAGTACGGGGTTTGAGTGGAGGTTGAAAGTTTTATATAATGCGTATATAACAGTTTCCGAGGAATGAAGGCAGAATCAATAATATAGTTACGAGAGAAAGATTTAATTTATGTTTTATTAGATTATTATTAGTGTTATATGAAATAATTGTTAGAATAATATCGGTCGCATAATTATTACCGATAATCAATATTCGATAATTTTTAATGACTCTGAATTCATTAATTTGAAAGTATTGATCGTGAATAAAATATTTCAGGTATAACAGTTTCATTAAATACTTTCCGATCTTCATTACCTTATTGAGCAGACAGCTATTTTACAATCCGACAGCATTCATGCACGTTCATGCAATAATCGAAACTCCAGTCGAAATATCGTGGATAATTTTCTATCTTTTCCGTGACCAGCAAACATTGTTCAATTCAAACTGGCGCATATCCAGTTATATACTCATGCTAGAAATGCCACTAACATGCATAAACATTCATCGCTTTTCCAGTGTCCCATCAAATCCCTGAGAAATTATCATTCATACGAACTATACACACCTCATCTTCCTATTCCTCTTAACATACAAAAAAAAGACGCGTAACAACCGAATTGCCATTATCGATTTAATAAACCAGAAGTAAACAGAAATGCACTCATCGCTTTGATCCACGACCACCAACACCACTGCAACGAATTTCGCACGCGTTCGCGCGCCCGGCAATTTCGCGCAGAGAGAGAGAGAGAGAGAGAGGGAGGGAGAGAGAGAGAGCTGAATAATTCAACGAGCTTCCTCCTTCCCTACCTCGCGCTCGCCCAGCCCCGAAAGTGGCTAGTTTGGATTTAGTTAATTAACAATTACGAACTTAAGCGAGGTAATTCGAGTTGTCGCGCATGTTAGTCCGCGGAATGAAATGCGTACGGAGGGAGAGAGAGATAGAGAGAAGGGGAGAGAGGACCACTTAAAGGTTACAGTCCCGACCGCTAATCTGACCTCGCTCGACGCTCGGGACGCGCCCGCTGCTACCTACTAATTATTCTTTCGCCCCAACTGATCCGTTTTCCTCCTACCGAGCTGAAGAAGGAGTAGGAGGAGAGAGTAACTCAGTGAGTTTGGATTGGAGAGTGGATAAGATTCCGGCGGGATGAGTTTTGCTCGGTGGGCTTTACGCGTGTGGCTGCGTTATCTATATGCTGCTGATGACGTGGGCATGGGGTTTCTCGTAGCACATGAATATGCAAGAACAACTGACGAAGAATATATTACGAATGAAGCGATTGCTGTTGTTGTACTGACGGTGTTAATCTATATACACGTGTATTGTTGATGGCGAAAGTGTTCGATAGAGAAATATGTCTTTCAATTCAAATGAAACGTTTGTAATGTAATTGTCAGTATTTCTATGTATAATTTATCTTTATGGACAGTTTTATGTTAAGAAATAGTCGATAATTTTTTTTTAATTTTCATCCAATGAACAAGTATAATTTATTGGAAAAAAGGATTTCTGAATTTTCTGATATTTAACATTCACTCAAACTCCCGTTTTCCGACAACAAAATACTGAAAAACGTGTCCCAGACGGTCAAAAAATCCCGTACGCATTGCATTCACTTCACCCCTTCATTCGAAACGCTCGGCCATTCTGTCCTCTTCCTATACTACTATGCATAACGCATCGTTCGCGCTTACGCCTCGCAATTACTCTTCTACCACAACCTCCTCCTCTTCTAGCAAGTTTTACACTCGTAGCAATGCTACGCTCACTCGCGCAACACACGGCGTGTATAAAAAGCCTGCGGAATGTAAAGCGCGTCGTCGGATTTATAACGCAAGTTAATGCAATTTACATGGGGGCTGAGTACAAGCGCGTAATGAGGGTGTCCAGTTATTACGACGTCGCGCGCGCGTGCGCGCATAGAGAAGAGGCAGCTTGCGAGTTATCATTTTTGACGCGCGGTAGTAATTCACGCGAGCTCGTATAGTTCTTTGTTGTACGCTAGAGGATATATATATATATATAGGAGGAGAGGTTTAATCAATTCTGGCTTAACGAGGATTTCCATTTTTTATGATCGTCGTGAGCACAGTGTAGCATAGTCTTTTCTTCGGGTTTTTTTTATGGCAGCGTGGATGTTCTTTTACGTAGGAATTGCTGTGGTATTAAAATGATGAAGGTTTGGGGGGGGGGAGGATAGTGGTAAGGGTGTTAATGTCGGTTGGAATTGTTAGTTATATGGAATATTGATAGGGTAGTGTATCTATAATGTTTGTAAGGCTGCAAATGAATGGTTTATAAAGAAGCGGATGAATGTATTATTTAATTTATTTCGCGAAAAATTTAATTAGCTTGGAAATATATTAATTTATATGGTATACACGATAAAATAATTTTCTTTATTGAAGAAATAAAGCGTTTAATTTCTGCGGTACGATGATGAGTGCAGGAAATATAATAATTCCATGAAACGTTCTTGAATAACAAAGTTAATTTGAAGTGTATTAAAAATTCCATATTGTATTTACGAATTAAAATACTCAATAAATACCACCATTTTTAATGTAAACAATATATAATATTTAAAATTTATAACCGTAATAATACCACACTCCAATCGAAAATATTTCTGTTTCTTCTATTCAAAAAAGGTACTAAACCCAACTCACCTACCCCTTGTCAACATATACATATCATTCCTGGCAAACCCTGCACGATCGTCATAAAACGATCAAAAGGCCTGCATTAGCGCAGCAGCATCGCGGCAGCGAAGCGCGAAAATAATTCGCTCCCGTGAAAACAAAGGATTCCAGAGAACGCACAGAGTACTACGGGCCTACAGCAGCCAGATATCACAATTAATAATCCATTTCGTTTCTTTTTGCAGTAGCAGCAGTAGTAGTAGCAGCGTGCGCTCAGCCTACATAATTTATCGCGCGTCCGTTGGTCAGCCAGCCGCATTATACTCGGCGTAATCCGTTGGTGTGTAAAAAGAAAAAAAAAACGAAGCTGGCTATCTCTTTGTCGGATACGACGTGGAACAGGATTTTTTCGGCATCTCTCTTGGTCGCTAGATTTTTTTTTTTTTGGAGCGCAAAAGGGAAAGATGGAATTCCGGAATCGTGTGGGTGGAGAGTTGTAGGTAGAGGGAGGGAGAGTGAGTATAATTAGAGCGATGTAATTATTTTTCTCGTTAGCTGCGGGGCGTGTGTGAAATGTGAAAAATTAGAGGGCGGTTTTGCCTTTTGAGGGAAACGTAGCAGAGTCTTTGTGCGTTGGTGAATGTCGTTTTGCGTTTGTATACGGATGGATCGGTTTTTTGATGTGTGGTAGGTTCGTGTTCAATTGCTTTTCGTGGGCAATTTAATTTGTTATGGGCTGTGTCGGACTGAAGATGAATGTAGATTGCTAAAGTTCGTTTGTATAATTTTTTAAGGATCGTTTTCAAATATTTTTTGTCTGATAAACTTGGAAGGAAGAAGTTTAATGTTCTGTGGTTATCGCGGATTTTTGATTGTCGTGATAAGAAGAATATTGAAGATACAGTAAGATACACAATCAATCATTATAAGAATTTTCTTGTGTATAAAAATTAAAAAAATCTTTGGATTGCAGAAATGTCAGGATGCGTCTAGCAAAATAAGCTTGAAAACAAGTGACAAATCAAAGACTTTATAATTTCAGTAGTCAAATTATTGCCATCGCGTATTTTAATATTTAAGTATTATAGTGATTAAGTTTTTGTTGAATATATTTTAGGTATTCAGATTTTGTGTTATAGTTTCCCATTAAAATTTTGTCTCATTTTACTCAGCGTCTTGTTAGGATATCATTTTAACGAACGAAACAACAGTTTTTCTCCAACATTATCTTTCACTTTGAATACGGAAACCAGTCATTGTATTTTCAGTCAATAACATTATTTTAGGTTTGAAAATCGTTCTACAGACTTTACTAATGAAGTAAAGTAAATTAGAACTAGTTTTTTTTTATTAACCAGATAAGTATTGTATTTTTCTAGTATTATATGCTTATATGATATTGAAATTCTATCGTAGTTAAGTGGTAAATTTAATCAATCGAAAACGCAGTAATTTCTTTGTAAACCAATTCATCCGAGAGACAGTTTAAACGTCATCTTTCTGATAAAATTAATGCTGTCCATCATTTCCTTTACCATGTCATCTCATTCTTAATTCAACATCTTTAAACGCAATATCCAATATCCTTCCAAACAAAGAGTCGAATTCAATTAAAAAGCCACAAGTTTCCTCTTACTTCTTCAACTATCCACCATGAACCCTTTCAAAAACTCCGTCAAACTCCTTAACACTTCACTTCCACCTCGTCAACCCTCGCACCTTTTCCTTCCCGTCCACGGCAATATTCTTCGTCGCGAACGGGTCAATTCCGGCCGCCTGCCTCCAACAGCACGCGGAATTGTCTCCGTTAAGCGCCGGCCTATATAATGGCGCGCAGAACTTCCGGCCCCCAGCGCCCGGAACCGCACGCCTCCCCTTTCCACTGGCTTGTGGTTACGGACGTGAGGGGGAGGCTCCGGTTAATGAGCGGTTTATACTTTCCCTACCCGTGATACGTACGCGTGGCTGAAGGGGCTTTTGTCGGAGAGAGAGAGAGAGAGAGAGAGAGGGTTGGGATTGGGCGGACGGGTGAGGATCAAAGGTGAGGGAGCAGGTAGGTGGGAGAGGTGCCGGATCGTTGTGATGAGAGAGAAAGAGAGAATGGTAAAGGATGATGGGGATTTTTGAGTTGGAATTTGTTAGTAGTATGGTGTTTTGACAGGTATGTTGAATATTTGAAATTATAGTGTTTTGAAAATGGAAGAGAAGAGAGGTCAATACTAATATTTCCGTGCTTTTGGTTCATTGTTCTACCAAACCAACAAATGTATTGTTAAAAATTTTTTTAATTTTCAGTTATTTTCTAAAATGTAACAAAGCACAATTTTGCTTGATAAAGCTCAAATATTTTGTTAACTTTAACTTCTATCACGTATTTCTACACACAACAATGCTTATATTGTAAAAACCAACGTTTGGTACAACTATTATTCAACCCACATCCTTTAAATTTTTTAATACTTTCGAACCCGTAAACTAACCTTTGCACTTAAAAACTCATACACCTGCGCTAGTAAAAACTCAGACAGAGCAGATCACCCATCGAGAGCTGGTCATTTTCGTACTCGCATGCGTTTTAGTTTTCGAATTGGCCTACGAATATGTACGTGCGTGAATTCATGGGCTGCATTATTCTCGCGTTCAACCGATGAGCGGACGAAAAAAAAAATGCTGTATGCGTTTCGCGGAACTGCCGTGCAACGATATTTTGCGTGTGTGGTTTTTTTTCATTCCTTTTTTTTGGGGGGAGTTGCGTGATAGATAGACATACATTGCGGCAATTTTTTTCATGGCTCGATGTTTTGTTGTCATGCGTGGAACGTGGGTGGTAGAAGTGGGTGTTTTGTCTGGTAGCATATTTTACATTTTTTTGGAATCCTGGGTAGAAGGTATCATGGTGTGTGTATGTATGAGAATTTATTGGTAGAATGGTTATTATTGTTTTGAAGGTTTTTTTTTATATATGGTATATTAACATAATGTAATAAAAATTTTTCAGCATAGTTTTCTTTTATGAAATAATAACTATCAATAATAATTATTATTTATTTAAAAGCTAAATCGAACAGAAATGTTACATCCTATAACGTTCTATTTAAAAATTTTATTCCAAAAAAGTATCACCTTCCATATCCATACTTTACACTTAATACGTACCATCAAAATCATTGTTCACCGAATCCTCACTCCGCGTCCCAGCAGCTAATCAATTAAAACTCCGTCGCGACCAATCGTCCTTAACGATCCGTCATAAAGGCGAACTAGACCAGCGTTAGCTGCACTCTCTACTCTCTCTCTCTCTCTCTCTCTCTCTCTCTCTCTCTCTTCCGACGACTGGGCTTTGCGCGATCAAAGCGGCGGCGATTAACGATGCGCCACTGCGGGGATAATGCGGCGGAAGCGCGCGGCTGCGCCGACAAAGAGCCTCCGGCTGCGCGAGCGCATCAATTAGTCCGATGCGCCTTGTTAAGGAAGAGAAGGTTCAGGGTACGTTGTGCTATTGCGCGTGGAGTTGGGTTTCTTTCCGGGTTTTTTGAATAACGCGGACGATACGGATTAGGAAGGGAAAAGGGGTAAAGGGTAGTAATTGATACAAAGGGGTGAAGGATTTCGTAGCGTTGGTTTTGCTGGGAATTAATTGTAACTAAAAAAAAAAAAATAATAACTGTTAAATAATGTATACCTTGAAATATTTAAAGATATTCATATTTATAAACAATGCCTTTGTCATAATTTGAATAAATTTGCATAGCCCTTGATAAAATGCGATAGAAATTTCTTAATATTTATCATAAATATTCCCAATGAAGTAACCATTTTAAATCAAGATACATAAAAAATAATTTTAAATAAAATTAACCACAACAACTTTAACGATGTTTATTTTAATTTTTTCAGTTGGCTGTACGTATCTGAAAAAAATCAGATAACACCATCCACAACCTCCTCACCTTCATTCTCCCGCAATTACTTTCGTTCACTACTTTTTAAAAACCTCCCAATTCCCAACACTTCATTCTAATCGAGACGACGGCTGCTGCGACCTCTTCAAGTCCCCAACATCACCAGAATCCAGCCGCTTAATCGTATCTTACACCTGCTCTATCCCTTTCCCTGATATCATCATCCATCGCACGTGCGCGCGCGCGTACGCGGAAAGCAATGTATAGCCCCGCCGGCAATTAGCGAATTTCAGCGTAGGATAGGAAAATCTACCCTCGTCATCGTCGCGGTGTATGTCTTGACGTGAGCTAGTAGGAGTACCTGAGGATATTCAAGCGTTAACGAGCCAGCGATCGATAGCCTCCGGCGAATAGGCAATGACCGGCCGGTGGACGTTTCCGGACGAAGGGCTGAGAAGTCGTTAAGTCGACGTGTGTAGGGCCGCTGTGTTTCTATACGTTGTGCCGTCGCCGCTCCTTTTCAGAGAAGGAGGTCGAATTAATTCGAACGCGTCGGATGGTCGGTTGGTCGGTTGGACATGAAGGTGGTGATGGGGGTCTTAGGATTGAGAGGTGCAGGATGTCTGGGATTAGGGATTGTCGAAGGGTTGGTATAGATCAGGTTGAATTGAGAGGTTTGAAAGTTAGGGAAGACGTTTTGTGGAGGTTTTAAATTGTATTTTTATGCGTGTTATAAGGTTTAGATTTTACCTTGTTTCGCTTTGAGTTTGATTTCTTTAAAATTATTTTAAAACAACGATGATATCATTCTAAATATATTGAAAATGCTATTGAATTTTATGAAAATTATTTTCAGATTTCATCTAAATGTTAAGAAATAATGAATTATTTTTTAGTCGCCTAGGAATTCTAGAGAAATAGAACTTCGCGAAGTTCCCGGTAACCAACGTCATCCAAATATTAATAACAAAAGTATTCTCCTAACTAGAAATTCCAAACAAAACATTCCTTTCCCTAAATTTACAACTTCACCTCTACTCAACTACAAATACACGCCACGTCAATGAACTTCATCTTCTCTCTCAATTACCTCTACCACGAAACTCTTCGAAATTTCCAACCCCTTTCGTTTCTACTACACTCAAAAACCAAAGTTTTCCCCTTGGCAACTGTACAGCTGCTACCACCACGGTGTCATCGAATTCAAAAGTATCTCCCCTTCTCTTCTTTTGACAGTCTACGAAATATGCAAGCGATCGGCAGGTAGCAACAGTAGAGAGTAGCATCACCAGCGGTAGCGAGGCACAGGATGCGCTAATGAGAAGGTAGAACGCCAGCACATCGATTGCGCTTGCGGTTATATGAAACACTTAACTCGTTCATTGCACGCACGCGCGCGTGTGCATACGCTTTTGTCTCTCGCGGGCTCTTTTCGGTTCAACGACGCGACGCTTGCCGTTGAGAGAGAGATAGAAAGAGAAAGAGATAGTCTGCACATGCGTGTGTGTGCGTGCGTAGGTAGAGTGGAATTGTGCGTTGGTACGAGTTCTTCGGAGGTTCGAGTGCAAGCGGGTCGGCGATCGGTTTTATGTGTGTGTGTGTGTGTGTGTGTGTAGGTATGGCGCAAGAGAGTTGTGAGAGGGAATCGGTATTTATGATGAGTAGAGTTTCAAGTATTTTTGGTAAGGTTTGTTTGAGTTCTTTTAATTTGAGATTTGTTTGATGTTTGATATAAAGTTGGTAGAAATTACCGTTTTTTTTTTAGTATTTTTTATTGTGAAAGTGGATCAAACAAAGGTTTTAATTGATGAGTTTTTTTCATTTAAAAATATTCCATGTACTTAACCTTCATTTTTGCAATTGTAGTATTTCTTTTATAAAGTTTACTTTTCAGAATGTATTTCAACGCTTTAAAAAATACACTCTTGAAGTTACAAATTAAAAAAAGGAAAATTCAATACATTGCCAATATTATGAAAATAATACCTCTGATATGGTAATTTTTCTCAACTATAAACAACAAAGTTCCAATTCTAATATGAAATTAAAGCCATTGATCTATAATTTTTTTCATCGTCGGCTACACCGAATCAAACACTGGACTTTTCTTGCAAACGCCACTGTCTATACCTTCGCCAAATAAATCGTAATATCTTCGATCCTCACAAAAAACTTCTTTCCACCACTCTCACATGTTTACACATAAACAAATTCATCCTTCCTCAAACTTCATCGCGGTAACTTTACGCTCGACACAGCTTACAAAATTCATACATCCTTTCCCTCTGCCTTCTCATCCAGCCCCTCGCACGCATGATATCCTGAATTATTTGCGCAAAGCGTAGGAGCTCGCATCTCAAATAAAACTCGTACGCAAAAGCAGGCGGTAGAGAAAAACAGCGGAAGCAAAAAAAAAAACCTCGCAACCTCGTATATTTTCGTACGCGCGATATCTTGTGCGCATAAGAGTCGAGCGCAAAAAGGAATGAAACGAGTTGAAAAAGAAGTGTCACGCGTTAGGTATGACGCGAAGATTATAACTAGCCGCATGAGCGTTTAGCCTCAACAAGTGTCGTACGTGTAATACGCCCTTGTATCTCCGTCTCTTTATCCTTTTTCCTGTATTCCCAAGTCAGTCGTATACGGTATACTCACTTTCTCTCTCTCTCTGGTCGCCACGAGGACTACTTATCTACTTGGTTGCCTCGTATACAGGCGAGCTCGGCTGACCGTAGCGCGACTCGAACCACTCGCTCGATCGAGCGTTTTCGAGTAGTTTTTACCCGCCGTCCTCGGCTCTTATCTCCACACGGACTAGTCGTACTCGTTGGCATCCGTCGCCACGGCAGCGACTTTTCACCCAAGGGTTTATCTGACCGGTGGTCTTGCATCCGGAGCTTTTGAGCGCTGACGTGTTTTTTGAGAGAAACGAAAGTTTTGCATAGTTTTCTTTTTTTTTGGAGGGAAAGGAATGTAAAATAATATTTGTAATATTGGTTCTTGATGATGGCATGGTTATCGTGGTGTTTATAATCATTGGATGTGAATAATCGAACACTACTTAGATCTAATAAGGACGCAATATCAATTGAATGAACTATTAATGCGATAGAGAACGTATAAATCAAGTTATGCATGCATGCGACATCAAAATGTACATATTTGATGAAGCGATAATCAGGCCAATTCCCTCTACCAGGATATTGTAATTACGCAATTTTAACCATTTACGTTTAGAGGTGCTAATAATACTAATTTGCGTAGCGATAAGAGTTACAGTGATAATCAAGTTTGAATTTACTCGATGATAAATTATCGGATCAGCAGGTGGTTCGCGCTAACGTTGGAGTTACTGTAATGAACGGTTTTTGAAAATTATTGTGAGAAGAATTACCACGTAGCAATTGAAAATGTAATTTCGAAGTAATTGTCAGTAATAATTATAGTAAGCGATTCGTGTTAGAAAAGATGAAAAAGTAACTGAAATGTTGAATAAAATAAGGGAGACAAATCGAGATTTCGTTTGTAAAAATCTAAAATATCATTTTCAATATAAGCTAGATATTATTATTTCAGAGACATTTTCTAATATTATACGAAAAAAGTTATGAAAATCAATTTCATAAACCAAAACCATAACACCAATCCACCACCACTTTCCTCACACCCTAGCCGTCTAAAAACCCCAAAAGCCCACCACGCAAACTCCCAATTATACCCTTCTCCTCCCTCTTTACCCTCTCTTCCAAACTCCAAATCCAAGACCTTCACCCCCCACGGGTGTGCTCTCCTTCCGCGCAATTAACCCGAAACCTTTGTCGCGCGTTATCTCGCGCGCATCCTCGCGAGTGCAAACTTGCGCGTCCGGCACGCGCGCAGCCCTTATCTATGCTGATTAACGCGCATAAAGCCGGAAGGGATGGGGTATGGCGAAGGAGAGGAGAGGAGAGAGAGAGAGAGGAGGGGGAGTTAATGGTCCGAGGAGGAAATCTGCCTGCGGAGATCTTCGCGCAGTCGACGGAAGCGCCCCGCGGGCGTCTTCAATTAGACCTTGAGAGCAAAGTTTTGAGGGTGGGTATAGGAAGCAGAATGCGAAGCTGGTGTCTTTGAATCGGATTTTTAGGTTAGGAAAGGGGGAGCTGAAGGTGCGTAAGATTTTATTAATTGCTCTGGATTTTATCGGGAGTGGAAGTATTTTCAGCGATTGG
Source organism: Torymus texanus (assembly GCA_036873485.1). Classification (NCBI taxonomy): domain Eukaryota; kingdom Metazoa; phylum Arthropoda; class Insecta; order Hymenoptera; family Torymidae; genus Torymus; species Torymus texanus. The sequence goes on along the minus strand of JAYJLV010029550.1, from coordinate 13,562 downwards.
TAATGAGCGGTCGAAAGTTTTCGTTCTTTTGTTATTTTAGTGTAATGGAGGTTGATTGTAATTTATATAATTTCGAGGTCCTCAAAGTTGCCAAATTCATATTAAACTTTATAAAATTTCAAATACGCTATTTAATTTATAAGTTATTTTAACCATTTTTTGTTGAATAATATTGTTTACAATTGTCTTTGTACATTACAATGGAATGCTAATATTAGTTACACGCTACCTCTGCTATAATAACAACCGCTCACGTACATATCTGTTCTAATGCGATTATTGTTACCGTTTGTAATTAATCCAAATACAGATACTTCATGTAAGTAGTAATATTGCAACATATCATGAAACTCGAAATGATTATACCAATGGTACATTCAAAAGCTTTTTGAATGTGAAATACTCATATCTACAGTAAATAATTCTTCTAAAAGTGAAGTAACTCATTTTTAATAGATTACATTTCGTATCATTTCAAAATTCAAACGAAAATCTGCCTCGCCTAAAAGACGAAAAAAATCGACACACACATACACATTTCATACACTGCAGCTCGCACTGCTGTCCTCAGGCCCCTCGGCTTCTTTCATTACCTCGCTCTGTACACCTCTGCACACACGTACGTATATATACATACATACATACATACACATGTGGGAAGAGGTGAAGAGGCCACGCGATCCCTCATGCAGAGCAGCGCAAATGAACGCCAAGAAAGAGAGCGCGCACAGAGGCGGGCGTGTATCGAGCTGCGCGCCCGTGCGCTTCTCTCCTCTTGCGCGAAATGGAAGGCTAAGGAGGCCGAGAGAGAGAAAGAGAGAGAGAGAGTATGTGTACGTGACACACACGCGAAAGAGAAAGAGAGAGAGGGAGGGCTTAATTGCTACTTATGCGCGTGTGTTGTTCGTTACGCGAGAGAAAGAGAGTGGGTCGTGCTCGGGGGATGACGACGACGACGACGACGGCGAGGTGGATTGAATTAAATTTCGGTGCCATGGAATTAGTTGGTGAAAGTATATGTGTATACATACGAGCTTTTTTTACGCGGATATTTTGTAGAGTATGAGACGATGAAAGAGAGAGAGAGATAGTTGTTAAGGTGTACTGAAGATTTTTGTCAGGAGTAAAGGTTGCACATGCGGTTTTTGATTCGTTTTGGTAATTGCCCTGCTTTGAAATTCAAATGTTTACGTAAAGATATCGGCCACAAGGTGATTAATTTCGAGATATAAATTTTAATAAGCTCGAAGGAATTTTCGTCTTCGAAAAGAGATTCTTCTACCCCCTTCCCCTTTTTTTAATCTCCTCTCGGGGCTGGTTGCTTTAATATTCCCTCCGGAAGAAAGAGAGTTATTATGCAACTGACGGTAAAGAATAAATTTTTCCACCTCAATGGCGAGAGAAGAGGGACGAAGAGATCGATACTCTTGTAACGAGAATACATTACAACGCGAAGCTCGTTATAGAAATTTTTTTTTTTTTACAACATAATTGTAAAATGGATTTTCTCTCGCGTACCGTAGCCTCAACTAATGTAGCTTTAAAATGTTAACTTTTTTTTTCTTCTTTTTTTTATACGTAAGCATCGCGTAAAACTCGAGGTAATATTCCTCGTATATAAATGTTATGCATACCAGCGCGTTATATAATGTAAACCATAATTTAACATACGCAAGATTCATGCGTAAGTACATCAACTCCTAAAACCTCAACTCTCGTTATCTCGCTTATACATTTTACCTTGAAAACATTCGAATTATAACCCGTCATTTCCTTAAACCCATCAACGTATTGCCCCAAACCAACCACTGCACTATCTTCACAGACAAAATCCTTCGTCCTCTCCTCGCACCAGTAGCATTCTAATACCAGCTAAGAGCACTTAGCATTAACGCTACACTAAAAACAGCTCGGTTCCACGTAAACCCTAAAGACACTGCGCACTACCTCTCGCAAAAAAAAACGACGATTCAACGCTGGATAATCACGGATTTCTTTGACACGAAGATACTTTTGTGATCAGCTCTCTCAGGGGAGAAAAAAAAACACACACACACATACATACATACACATATATACACGTACGAGTGTTTCCGTGTCGTCGGGCAGTATCACCTCTCTCTCTCTCTCTCTCTCTCCTTTTCTCTTTTCCTCGCGCGCGCGTGAAATAACAGAGAAGGCCTTCGCCCCAGCGATTAAGCGAAGAGGAGTGAGGGGGAGAAGGAAAAAAAGAAACGGAAGAGAGAGAGAGAGAGAGGGAGGTGCCATTAGCTGGCAGCCGAGCTGGCTCGTTACGTAGCGCGCGAATCGCTTTCGATCGCGGATGAGCCGCTGCCGACGCCACATCGTCGTGTGAATAGGTATGTATATGTATGTGTGTGTGTATAGGTGAAGGGATGTGGATAGGGATTGTTTGTAGGGAGGGTGGTTATTTTCGCGCGGAAGGGTAGGATGAAGAGAGAGAGAGAGATAATTGCTCGGTCAGTTTGATTGAAATGTTAATTGCGGGTGGATCGACTGCTAGGAGGTGAGAGAGGGGGGAGGAGGCAATGAAGGGTGCAGTTTCGAGGAGCGCACATGGTAGAAATTGAAGTTGCAAGAAAGCTTCGAAAGTTGGTTAATGTGTTTTGGAGATTGGGAGAAAAAGTTTGCTATTTACTATGGTGTTATTGTTTATGGAAGTTTTTTTTTAAGGGTAGGTTTTTCATTTGTAGAAGCTCGGTAATACCAATTAATAAAATTATTTTGATTAATTAATGTTAAAATAATTGATATTAAAGTATGAAACAAACGTAGAGAAAATCACTCGTGAAATAAATAAATTAAGAACCTCTTTCTAGAAAAAAGAAAATGAAGTAATAATTTCAGAATACTTGAGTATAATTTATTATTTATATTACATAAATTTTAAATAATGTCTATTGAATGAATTTATAAACTGCCCTACTATGTCTGTGTATTCAATAATAAAGAGTTATCATAAATATATAGGCCTTCATAAATATCACCTTAATTTAAAAAAAAACACAAACATAACCCACCATTTCCCGAAATCTCAGTAAAGCAAAGACAACAAAAAAAGAAAGCAGTAAACGATACAGATAAAAAAGTGCGATAAGGAGAGAGAAATGAAGCGCGAAGATTTATTAGGTTGACAGAACGAAAACGAGCTGGGAATAAGAGAGAGCGAGAGGGAGAGAGAGAGCGAGAGGCTGAGTGCGCGCGTGATATACGAGAATCATGAATACAGAGAGAGCGCGGAATTCTTGATGCAGGCCAGGCTAAATGAAGTCGAGTGAGAGAGGGAGAGAGAGAGAGAGAGAAAGAGGACAGAGAGCGAGGGCGTAATGAAAAATTTTGCGACGAGCCGCCGCCTCGTGTTTTTTCTTCGTTTCCCCGCCCGGTTAGAGCAAACAACGTGAATTTTCAGCGAGTCGTAAATTGAGCGTGGGCGAGGACGTGTCGCGATTTATACGAGTGGGGAAGGTAGGCGAAGAGGGGGGGGGGAAGCGGAAATTGTGATTAAGGACTGACGATTCATTTGGTAATCTCATTTGTTTATTCTTAGTCGTCGTCGTCGTTCTCGTCCGCGCACGGCGGAGTGTTTAATTCGAATGGCAGAGAAAAAAAAGATTTCGAAATAAATGTTCGTTAAAGGGCTTGAGAAACAAATGTGATATGCGTATACTATTCGATTTACGTTATAATTACATTAAATGGTCTGTTTAATAACATTAACACTAGCATTAATTAATAATAAAATTAATAACGTTTTTATTTTTATATTTCGCATTTTACTTTAAATTTAATATATTAATTTGAAAAAAAAAAATTAGCACACGCTCATAGATCAAAGTCCGCATCTGCGGCTCTTAATATATTAAAACATCATAAAATAATGCATATTACTTCATAAATTCATCTCCGCCACCTTCGCGCGTTACACCTTCTTCTCTACTCCCCCAGAGCGTCTCTCACCATCGTCATCAAGGTCTCATTACATACACACTCTCTCTCTCTCTCTCTACCGCCCGGCGCGTTTTGACCTCGTTACGCTGACAACACCTCGCATCGTTTGCCCTTCAGCATATTCCTCATTACATGCGTATATACACGCGCGTCGTACGTTCTCGTACATCCGCATCATCTCCGAGATGGATTTATACACGCGTGTACCTTGTACCTGGAATAATAAAAAAAAAGAGCGTACGATTAAGAGCGCGTGGTGCTATTGTGACGCTGAAAGCTCGACATAGCGATTGTGTTTCTTCCTCTCTCTCTCCCTTTCTCTGTCTCTGACATGGCTGCTCTCTTTTTCTCGCTCATGCGTCTTCTTTCATTTCGTATGTATACCCTGCACTTTCATTTCCTCGAGAAACGCGAGCGTTGGGGAATAAAATGCGGGAACGGGAAGAAATCAAGACTCGTGGATCTTCGTGCGTGTAGTGCTTGTGTGTGTTGCCGAGCAGTGATTTATTTAATTATGTGCGCAGGTTTATAAATAAGAGGCTTTTGTATATGATGTCAATGATTTATGGTGAGGTGAAATGCGGTTTGATAGGTTAAATGGCTCGTTGATGCTTGCTTGTTGCGTGTCTGATTAAGCGTGACTTTTTCCACTGAATATCTTTTAATATATAAGTATATATTAATTCACGTGAATATATACTCATTTCTATAATATCACTTCGTCAATATTATATCAAGTGGTACTATATACCTTCAACGGATATTTCCGTTAGCGAACAGGGAAGATGAAAATACACATCAGATTAAGTTATATTCACCTCTTAACCGCAACAACGGATCGACCGAGTGAAATCGAATTGAATCACTAATAGAATCTTTTATTATAATCTTCTGACGAAAATGTAGTAAGCGCAAGTACGGTAATATTAAGCGACGATCAAACCATCTGGAACATCGAAACGAGACAAAGCCGCGTTTGCCTGCGCTCTGCATTTTTCATCTGCATACTTAGTATCCAGGACGACGCGAGGTCTCTCCGCGTGGGAATCGATGCCCGACTGCTGCTGCTGCTCCCTCGTCTCGTGAAAATCTAGGAGCTCCTTTTTTTTTCTTTTTCTCTCGCGTATACACGGACGTATTGCTACAACGCTTTGGTACGTGATTTTCAGAGACAACGCGAGCACATGGACACGTGTAGTTTGTGTAGTGTAAAAATAAATTGGTAGAAAGCAGCAGGTAAAAAATTAAAAAAAAAAAAATTCGACTGCTCTAGAAGTGTGCGTATAGGTATTTAAGAAAATGCACAGCGAAAAAAATGTTCTTCCTCTTTCATTTCTTAAAGTGTCAAAACTCAGCGCTACTACATCCTTGAAGCATCTTGATCTCGAAGAAGGAAACGGAACCCCATAGCCTTCCATGCAAATTAAATCCTTCTATTCCCAGCTCTCCGCTTAATCGAATTAACTTTCGAGATGCAAAGACTGAATCAATCAAGCATCCAACTCAGTCTCTTCTCCTCTCTCAATTTTTCCTCTCACTGGTATAGCAACCTTCGCATTTGGAATTAAACGCGTATACCACCGTCGCGTATGCATTTACCTTCGTACGATCTATAACTCGCTTTCCTACCCGCATATAGATGCGGTATTCCATTCAACGTGCGCTCGAGTCGATAATTTCATTTTCGACTCAATCTCACTTATCCCAATTAGTGATGAACAAACGCGTTCGTCCGCGACCAAGTGAATGCTTTGTCGCGGGATAAACGCGCGTGGCGATTTATAGAGTTGAAGGGGTGCTGTTAGGTTGAGTGTTGGGAGTGTGGATATGAGGGCGACGAGTGTCAGATGTTTGAGAGGAATTCAGGGAAATGATTCGGTGTGAGGAGATATAGAGAGGAGTAGGGAGTTAATAAGTTAAATTCGTAGTAATTTAGAAATACTATATTCAAAGTTTTCAATTCCAATGTTTTAGTTTTAACAGGAACGAAGGTTTATGTTTAATCTTCTTAAAGTTTTAAGAGGCTTAAATTAACAACTTTTGGAATGAATATTTTTCACTTTTTCTATTTTGGAAAACTTTTTCCAAATCTTTCAGTTTATTGTACCCATAGCATTTAACACATCCCAATATTATACGTTACGTGTAAAAGTATTTTTTATACGAAAAAAAGAAAGAAAGAAAACACCACATTGCCTTCACTGGAAAGTTTTAAAAAGTATTTTTGACTCGCTTGATCACACCGACCCACTTTCGAACCCTTGCTCTCTACTTTACCTTTCAAATTTTTTGGAAATCAAAGATATTCCCAGCGCGTAAAAAAATAGTACGGATTTCATAGGTTTTCTTCCGCAAGGTAGAAGAGTAGCATAGGATACATAGGTACTGGTGTAGGTGTCTTTTTCGTGCTACGAATGAGCTTTCAAGGGAGAGGATTTTTATTTTTTTGCTTATAGTCGCATACAAAGCTTCGGGGAAGATGAAAAAAACTCTTTTTCCTTCGTTTTGTTTGATGCTCCGCGTGTGCTTTTGATATCTTTCGGTAGAAGAGGGTGGGGGGCTAACTCCGTGTGAGTTTTTTTTCCTCCCACTTTGCTTTTTGTACGGCTTAAAAACAGGGTTTATAGAAAGATATTACTTGTACAAGTGTAACAATTTTATGTATTATATTGGCCTTAGTTTAAAAAGTAAATTCTCGTTTCTAACGTATATGTTTAAAAAGTTAAAAAGTCGTGTTGGCATTAAGTTAAATGCTTACATTTTGCACGAGATTTATTTTAATACACAAACGTTAAAAGTTATTTATATAATAATTTCTAAAAACCTATTCCGAGTATTAATTTTTTATAATATTACATAATTTCAACCACAAGATCACATGTTATAAGCTAGTGCCCCCCTCCCCTTTCTCGCGTCTTAAATAACGCAAATTAATGTGTGCCACCACGTGAGCAGCATGCAAATCTCTATGAAGATATTATCATCTTCGAAATGCATATGCAACTTTCTCTCTCTCTCTCGCGCGCGCGCAGGTGTTGGTGTGCACGCTGGTGCTTTCAAAATTGCAGTTACGAATCTAAATTGCGAAGAAATGCGAGAAACACTTGGCGGGCATGTTTGCCAGGGCATTTATGAAAATATTAAAGTATATACACCGTACGTATATAAGATGAAGTAAAAAGAAAAAAAAGAAAATGTCGTCGTCGGCGTCTTGCTCCTTGTCGTATCTCGCATTACTCCCGAGGTGGAAATGAAACTTAATTCGATAATACAGCGTCGAAACCGTATAATCTCGTGGCCGTCGGTAGGGGGACTCGCGTGATTTTTCGCAATTTGTGTTCCACTGGTCGTCGACGTGTATAATAAGAAAAATATTTCATGCTGAAAATGGAGAACGAGAGGGAGAGAGAGAGAGAAGGGCGATGGTAAGACGCGTGTGAAAGAGTTTCGTTGTTTAGCGAAAAGGTAATTTGTAAATATTTATGTATTATTCCGTTGTCGCGTGATGCAACTGTTGGATGTCACGGAAAGAAACGGTTAGTTATAGTCTTACAAAGTCATTTTGTCGATTGGAGAGAAAGAATTTTTCAATTTAAAAGATCAATTTTTCACGTTACTCGATGTCTTGCGCATGAAAAAGATGCAATTATACCTTGAGTTTTAAATGGCTTGCATAAAAAAAAGGAAAGAAAGAGAGAGAGAGAGAGAGAGAGAGAGAGAGAGAGAGAGAGAGAGAGAGAGAGAGGAAATCTATTGGTAAATATTGAACAAAGATTGCGACTGCGTTGCAGGTGATCGCGTGTCCTTTCCAGAAGCAATTATCCGTCGTATCGACATATTGTCACCGGAAAAATATAGCCGGCATGATTGAAATTCTGGTTACGCCTGCAGTTATCGGTTTTCAGATACACTTTTATCGAATTCATTCTAAAAGCGCTCAAATTTTCAGGGCAATGATTTTCATGATTCGACGTGTTTCCTTCATTTTATTCAATCTAACTTTAATGGTTTAATTGCTATTATAATGAAATTTTTTACCCGTTAAACATATATATGTTTTAATTGGTGTTACGAAACCGTATAATTATTTTTAGTTATTATCGATAACCATTGATTTGTAATTATAACGGTGATTCAATCCGGAAGCAATTCTAGAGTATTTTGATAAATTGAACAACGATTTTGCTAAAATTGGTTTTCAAACTATTCTCGAATCACCTTTTGAAAGTTTTTGCATACTGCCCAACCTATATTAATAAAATCGATCGGCAAACTATTCAAAGACAAATTTCAGTTTGGCTGAATTTTCGGCTTCCCCGAGAAATTTAAATGATTCTTCGAATATTTGAAAATTGGCTTTTCACTATTTCTACAATACCGATAAATTTTTGGTTTATTCGAGAAACTTGAATTGTTGTACACTAACTTTTTGATATACAAACAAAAATTATTACAATATTCTAACTTTATAGGCAGATAACCAATATCATATCAGCTATTTTAATTGTTCGACAAATATTTATAAAATTATCTTTATATAATAAAACCACATCAAAACATATAAACATCCGCGATTTACGAAATTATACCCTGGAGAAAAGCCTTAATCCTCTGCGAATAAAAATCCCCTGCCTGAACAGCAAAAATTACGTAGCAGCCACTCAAAGCTCGCTGCGCGCTTAAAAACTATTAAAGCCCGCATGCTGCCGCCTTGCTACCACCGTGTGAAATACGGCGCGATAAAAATACTTCATATTTCCAATGCATATAAATTCAACTTGCACGCGTGCGCAGCCTGTAATAAACAATTCAATCCAACTCTCCTTCTCCGTTTCCTTTACGACCTATGCGAGCTTACGCGTGCGCGCGTGCGTCAATCTTTTCCACGGTTTTACTCTCGCGAATGCTGGTTATTTTATTTTCTCGTTTTGGTCGCTTGACACGCGCGTTTCTCAAGTACACATGCACTCGCTGTTTATTTGTTGTGAAATCGTTGGTTTCTTATGGCTTGTAAGACGCGATGAGATGGGAGATGGGGGAGAGATTGTGAAGTGGTGCTCAATTTACGCGCACGCGCGAGTATACAGGAGTGCGTTTTCTATTGTTTGTAATTTTCGTGGAATTCACGTGTTTTTTGTTTGCCCACTGGTGTATTGTTGTTTTAGAATGCTGGTGGATGATTTATTTTACGTGGTGAATGCGATTCCGAAGAAGTAAGCTACTTATGGCATTAGTGTGCAGCGTCCTGCAATGTACAATGGTATGATTGTTTTGATGAAAAAAAAAAAAAAAATTAAAAAACAAAAAGTAGCTCTTTGTTTATCAACGATGCCAAAACAATGATAAATAGCTTCGTCAAAATAATCGCGCGTTCTTTTCCCATTGCGTATACATTTCAGAGAAACAAATCCGTTTGTACGTTCTACAAGGGATGCAAAAAAAAAATTTACAAAGTTCAAAATGAAATCAGCGGGGGCCGCGTGGATTAAAAAACAGAAAGTTCACGGAGCAAATACAAGGAAGTAATGGGATTAAGGTCTCACAATAACAGACGAATATTTCCGGTGGCGAAGTATACTAACGTACAAACAGCTCGAGAGAGGAGAAGCAGAATGAAAGCAATAGGAAATGGAAAAAAGCGTCGTGGATGGAGGGATTAATGCGAAATGGGCGATATGATTTTACGACTTTAACAAAGTGAATCGTGTAATAATGTTGTAACTGTAAATCTCGGGACGACTTTGAGTTTGTGGCGGAATTATAGCATTGTGTAAGCATGCAAGCCTGAATTTGCAGTATACGTGAAAAATGTTATTAAAATTGGTAAGGCGTTTGGAAATGTATTACGGTATTATTGTTATGACTGATTGCTTCATTCATTTGTGCCTTCAATTCAGAATTATTGATTTAAGAGGTAAAATTACAGTGATATTTGTGAAATAAAGTGATTGATGAACAATGAAGTATCGATGAATTACAAGAATTTATTAGTTCATTATAGTTACATGGTTTCCATGTTATATTGTTAATCATAAAATGATATAAAGTTAAATCAATAAAGTTCCATGTATACATTCGCGTCAAAATTCCATCAATTTACTGCCAATTTCAATAATTACCTGCAAGTATTCGTAGAACTAAATTAATTGTAATATTTTTAATACTCTTTTAAATTAATACAATTCTCATATCTACCATTTATATACCATTCCAGAATCCACCCTTAAAACTTCTCAGTCACTTGGATTTACACGAACCCCCTTCGATAAACTCCGTTCCACCCGAAAATTCTCCTCGACTGCATCAACATTTGCTATTAATTACCGGCAACAACGGAGCCTCAGCGCGCGTAACGAGGCCAGGCTAAATTCACGCGTGCGCAAGCGTACTTCCTTCCGTGAGAGCCCTTCCTTCTCTCCTTCTTCAACGAAAAACCACCGCCTTCGTCGTTAACTCCGTTGTTCCTTACGCGCGAACGCGACGAGCGCTAATTACGCGTTAAGTCATTACCCCGTTATAATTATATATAAAGTTAATTGCTAATTAATTACCGAGGCGACGGTGCGTTCCGCGTCGCCGTTAGGATGTTGACGCTGCAAGGGATGATGCTGCTGCTACTGCTGCTCTATGTATTTTTGTTGTCGAGAAGTTACCGTGGAGGCGAAGAGGTGATGTTGATTAGGTTTTGTTGGGATATACTTCGATAAGGTGAGATTAAGGTAAGAGTAGGAAGGAGGAGTAGAACTTATTTAACGGATGTTCGAATAAGTTTGAAATTATGGTAAATTTAAACGTGAGGCGGTCACGCTAATGTTTACTCTGGAGTAATTAAAAATATTTTAGTCGATAAATAAAACTTTTAATATATATATATATCACATATTTATTTTAGATATTTAAGTATTATCTGATAATAACCCAAATATTTTAGCTTTTTATACACTTTTTAGGTAAAAATACGATAAAAAAACGTGCGGTATTTAATATATTCGTTCTATCACAAAATCAAAGGTTCATTATCATTATTCGCGTATATATCCCGAGAACTAAAAAAAAAATTTTTTAGAAAAATAACGCGCAAAGGTATAATTCGAAAATCAATAGTCATAATCTGCCATACGTGAACAGAAAAAATATCCTTTGACCAACAGCGAGTCGATATCAACTCGACTACTCGCTTACTCTTTCGCGTCACCCGCCAACAAACACACGGAATTAAAATAAACCAGGCACGCTTCACAGCAGCAGCAGCAGTAGCAGTAGCCTCCATAGCTTCAACGTGAAGGGGTAGGAGAGGGCAATATACAAAACGCAATTTGAAAGTAAAATTCGTCCAGCGCGTATATATACAGCTCGGTGGGCAAAGTGTCAATATCGTTGCTCGTTTCGCGCTCGCTCTGGCTCGACGGTAGCAGAAAACGACACAAGAACCAGGCGCCAGGCGAGAGATCGATTATCGCGATTTATGCGCCTATAGGCCTCTGCATTAACGAGATTCGAATAAATCATGCGCGTAGAGGCAGGCACACCAGGGCTTGTGCCGGCAAACACATTCGTGAGTTGAATATTCGTCGGCAGCGGCCAAACCGCGGAATTATATATCGCGCTTGTCGCGCCTGGCAATACATCGCAACCTGCAAATACATAATACGAGAGAGAGAGAGAAGCTCTATGTGTATGTACGTGTATATGTGTATATGGTTCTATATATATATATATATATGGATTTTTCAGGATATGAGAGAGAGAGAGAGTGAGAGAGAGAGCTTGGACGTGTATATATTTACAAAGGTGCGCGAACGCGGCTGTGCTACTACTGCTGGGATAAATAGCCGGCGGCGCTTCGAAGACGGATTTATGAGTGCATAATTCAGAGGCCGCCGGTGTTGTGGCGGTTTGGCGTGCTTGGTGCCTCTCTCTCTCTCGCTAACGCTCTGTGTGTGTGTATCAATTGCCGATTTCCCGGATGGGGTGGTCGAGGAATTTTTTGTGGGATTGAAATGATGAAAGAAAGAGGAAAGGAGGTTTTAACGCGAAAGAACGTGACCATGGTAGTGATTGAAAAGAGAAGTTATTTTGTATGTAGGAGGCTGTGAGCGCGATTTTTCTAGGGATATTAATGTAAGGTAAGAGGTGGTGGAATTTTTCTGCTTGATAATGCTGTGATACATTAAAATACATAATATAATATCGAGTTGGTAGAAGTGATTAAACTGATTATATCAAAGAGTGATATATTTATACTTACAAATATAAAAATTCTTGTACACGATTCTCTGAGTTTAGGGACAAAAGAGAATGTATATATGTATTGGTATAGTATGTAGGTGAAGATAAGCGAGAATCGTAACAAGTATAAAATAAGTAGAAAAATAGCATTTTCATTCGACATTCAGTAATAAAAGATATATAAATTACATGAAATATTTTGCATCTAATGTATGAGTTCATTTTTTAGATGAAACATTCAAGTTTTTATGGATTTCCAATGGTTTCCTTAATTTTATAGGTTCTCTATTAAAATTTTACCTGAGAATCAGAGATATCTTTTTTTACCTTAGTTAATAATAGCAAACTGTATAAATTATTTAAAATTTCAAACCATATTTTTCATTTTATAAAACTAGGCCTACATTTACAAATCAAAGACAGGCAATGTCTGACCAAAGCGTGCTTTATTCACTAATGAGATATATACATAAAGTACCATAGACGGTTTGAATACTTTAATTTCAATTCCACAAATAAAATAATCAATAACTTGTTTTCTAACTATCTTCACTACAATTTAAAAAAGAATTCACACCAATACCTCTTTCTTCCAATACCAAATTAAGTTTTTCTTCCCCATACCCCAGCATCCAACCAATCTACTTCTACAACAACCCGCATGCTTCCCTTCTTCCCTTTCAAAAAAAGCATCAGCAACGTGCAAGCAAGCCAGCATTAAAAAAAGGATCGCTTTCATCCAGCGTTCGAACCGGTCACCGGCCTCCGGCGTGTCTCCTCGCTACATCGAATAGCATAGCTTCGAGATATACACATCCATGTCCCAGCGCCCACGAGATCGCGCTGCCTACCGTCCACCACTACTACCACCTTCTCCTCTTTCTCCTCCTCCTCCTCCTCCTCTTCTGCAAAATGGCGCTTCGGTTGTAGCCCTTTGCTCTCCCTCTCTCTCCCTCTGTATCAGCGACGCACGTGGACACACTCTCTTCTTACGTTGCGTGCTATGATATTGTATAGTCTCACACGTCTTTCAGACTTTCTTAATACACTTGTCGTTACGTTGTCTCTACTCTTTCTGGCCACACGCTCTTGTATATCGAGAGACGACGAAGAGTAGCAGTAACACCCCCGCACACATACGCGGAGAGTTGTCCTCCCCCTCTCATGCGCCGATATTCGGCGGAATCGCTCGCTCTCAGAGCGAATGTATGTGTGTGGGTGGTAGTTCATGTATATATATATATATATATATATATATATATATACATACATACATACATATACATGTGATCTATCTCCGTCTCTCTCGTTTTTCCGCTGCATACACGTGCAGTCGTCTCGCTCTCGCGGCGCGCGGCGGCCGG
>JAYJLV010029540.1:0-30508 GCA_036873485.1 Torymus texanus | reverse complement strand
CACACACACACATATATATATATATACTCGTATATATCTGTACACCAGCATGTGCGCGCGCGCGCACACAGCACACGCTCATTCCGGGGCAATCAATCAACATCGCCGAGGGCATCGAAATCAGCATTCCGCGAATTGAAATATGCAAACTGGCCGACGGGGGTCAGCTGCGCGTAATGGTTCTGCTGGAGAAGAGTGAGAGAGAGAGAGAGAGAAAGAGAGAGAGGAGTAAAGTCAGTCGTTCGCTCGCGCCTCCGACCTTGTCCTGTCAGGCTCGTCGCCATTGTCCGCGCGCGCGCGTGAGCGCGTGTGCTAGTGAGAGAGAGAGAGAGAGAGAGAGAGAAGAGCGAGTGAAAAGAGAGACGCGCGGGGAAGTTTAAAAGTTATCTCGACGGAACGTGTGTGTGTGTGTGTGTGTGTGTGTGTGTGTGTGTGTGTGTGTGTGTGTGTATATATATATATGTATACGTACGTACGCGTTCCATTCGCGCGAGCAAAAGGGAGAAAGAGGGAGAGAGAGAGAGAAAGAGCGCGATGCTCTTTATCTGTCCCTCTTTCTATTTGTCTATTTGTCCGAGGCTACATCTTCTCCTGAGCGAAAGAGAGAGAGAGAGAGAGAAAGAGAGGCGGTAGGAGTCGAGTCTTATTGCCGCTCGCGCGTCGTCGTCCTCTCGCCGTTTTCTCTCCTGTTTTCTTGTTTCGCTCCTCTAGCTCTCTCTCTCTTTCTATCTTGCTTCGAGCTTCGATATTTTCTCTCTCTCTCACTCTTTCTACCTACCGTGCGTGCGTATATATGTGTGTTGGTACGCAGGTATGTGCGCGAGAGCGTTGGTATCTTTCAAGCGACGCCTTTTCCACTGCGTATATATATATACACACACGTACGCTTAATGTTTCCTCGTTCCGCGGCGTTTTATCGGCAGACTCTAGTTCTGGCCATGTCTATTATTCGTACTTTTCCTCTCTCTCTCTCTCTCTCTCTCTCTCTCTCTCTCTCTCTCTCTCTCTCTCTCTCTCTCTCTCTCTCTCTCTCTCTCTTGACTTTAGATATTTTTGTATAAAACTAGCAGTCAAGCGGGGATGGTTTTTGCAAGAAACGAAGAAGAAGAAGAAGAAGAAGAAGAAGAAGAAGAAGAAGGAGGAGGAAAAGGGAGAGAGAGAAACACTTTGTATCCCATAGACAATGCATTAGGTCTACGATTCGATTTACTAACTATACCCACTCGTAGATTCTTTATCTGACTCCTGCTCGCGCGCGCGCACTCCTCCCTTATCTCACTCTTTCTCTCTCTCTCCCTATATACCAGTTTGCTTCTTATTGTGCTCTACCCATATGTGTGTATGTGCGCGCGCACATGCGTCTATACTTTTATTTTGCATTCTTTATCCACTCTTCCTTTTGCATATATATCCGCACACACACACTCTCTCTCTCTCTCTCTTTCTCTCCGGGCGTTCGCTCGTACTAGCGCAAGTGTCTTCCACTTCATCCATATTTAATATTTCCTCTTCCTCCCCTTATTCCTCCGGCAATTTTTACCTCCTCCTTCTCTTTTATACGACTTTTCATATTTTCTCTTCTTTATTCGTCTCCTATCGTCTGCATTTACAACCGTCCTATCATCCCACACCGACGATATATAGAAAATACGTATAGGTATATATATAGCCTTTATATATAGAAATATCCTGCTTTGCTATTTTCGAACCTATACGCGTATACACACACACACACACACACACACACACACACGCACACACACACACACACGTGCAAAGTCAAAGCCACGGCACACTATTCCTCCCATTGTCCCTTCATTCGTCAATCCCCTCACTCTCACTCTCTCCCAGTCTATTTTCGTATATATATATGTATATACATACGCAAGTGAGATACATCGGAAGCTCGATAAACAACTATTTACCGCTGGAGAGTAACGCGCTCTCTTTCTCTCTATATATATATATATATATACCTACACATATACGTACAGGGACAAGACACGATTACATTCTCGCGTTTTTCAGTCAAAACAGCTTGTTAGTTGTCGCCCCTCGATTTCCTGAGAGCGCACGCGTGCGCGTGCGCGCGTATACCAGCGGGGGATATTATTCCGTCTGCGTGTCGTGCTCCTCTTTTTAATCCTCTCTTGCTCTCTCTCTCGTTCTCGCCATTCTCTCTCTCTCTCTCTTTCCTTCCCTCTGTTCTCTATTCTCTCTCCTATTCTCCTCGCTAGACCCCTCGAGGGGTCCTTTCTCTGTGTTATATGTATACATATATATCTATACATATACAGGTACCATACGTTTGTCTACTCTTTCTTTTTCTCCTCTCTCTCTCTCTCTCGCACCGTGCCGCGCGCGTCTTTTAATGCGCCTCGTATATACGCGAAGGATACAAATTGAAAGGAGAGGCTTTTGGAATTGATTATATCCGAGAGATGTGTCATTCAATAATGGTTACGACAATTTTTTTTTCAAACTATATACTCGCTCGCCCGCGCGTTCGTCGGTTTCTTTTTTTACATATACATATATTATACACGCACGGACACACGTTCTTTTCTTTCTTTTTTTTTAGTCTTCGTTGTTGACCGGTCGCGTGCTTAATCAGTGTATTCAGGATGCGCCTATTAGATGTATTATTGTACCGTATAGAATATAGCTAATTCCGAGTTCTATCCATATTGTGGTAGACTGTGCGTGTACGAGGGCAAATAATTTGCCTATAATATGTACGCCCGCGGGGGTGCGTATCTCTTTGTGTTTATACATATATATGTATATATGTATGTATATATAAAATCGTTAGGCTTTTATTAATATCACATACGCGCGTACGCGACAATGAATCAAGCTGTGATTTTTCGTAGATCTCGAGATTGAATAAAGCTATCAGCCTGATAAATGATTCTATTACAAAAATGAATTTTTAATGCCCGATCTTCGCGTGTGCACATATATATACTCGTTTTCTCGGAAGACCATGCACTTATATATAGCTATAGTAAACACATACATGCACGCACATATATACGAGAGAGTTGTTGCCGCTATATTTTCAAGCGTAATCAAACCTTTCGCTATGACTTAACGTCCTATAGCCCCTCTTGCATTATATATGTTGCCATAGGGAGAGATGTTTACCCAGTATACATACATACATACACACATACGTATACACGTTACAAGTTTTGATGAAGTGTCCGAGCTATTACGCTCAGCGATCCTATACGCTATATACACGCAAGTACACACATACACACAATCCGAAACGTCAGCACAACACACATATATATATATATATATACACGCCATAGGGAAGACATTGCGCGAGCGTATATAGATTCACCCCGCGTTAAATACCGATAAATCAATAGCCGATCACGTGAAATTGCAATAATTACGCGCTATCGCGCATAACCGGAATGACAAGCGTCGAGCCGCCACCATCATCGTATACATATATACATCGTATATACGTGTGCTGCGTGTATATATACGTATACTCGGCTCTCTCTAACCTATTGCAATTTTCCGGCCACCTCGTATGTGTGTCTATATGTATATACGTATACGCACGTGCCCTCTAATACGCTTCCTCAATTACACATCGAGCGCTAATTACGGGAATTTAAAATTATTAAAATCCCTTTATGAAAATTCCGCTCTTATATGCATGCGCGCTGTACAACGTTCATATATATATTGTATATATATACCCATGATGTACATACTCTCTCACACACACATACATACACGTACACGTATACAACATAACCGCGGTGCGGAGCAAAAATCGCGATCGCGCGGATAATCGTAATAATCGTAATCTCGGAAGAGAAGAGAGAGGAGAAGAGAAGAAGTAGGAGGAGGAGGAGGATAAAAGAGAGAGATGGAAGAGACTATATACGTGAGCGTGCGGCGATTATCATAATCGCGCCTTGTAATTCTCTCTCTCTCTCTCTTGCTTACTCTCTCTCTCTCTCTCGTCTGAGCTCGCGCGCACTCTGTCCTCGAGAGGTGCCTCGAGGGGCGCTTATTAGCGCGCAAAAATCCGGATCAGCTTTATCCCGCGTCCTCTCTCTCTCTCTTTCTCTCTCTTACTCGCCGAATTTGAATATCGGAAAGAGAAAGAGAGAGACGAAGCTTTGAAGAGCGTTCGTCGTTTAAATTGGAGCGCACGCGCAGGTTCTTTTCTTTTCTTTTCTTTTTTTTTTTATTTCGTTCCGTTCACATCATCGCCTCGTCGTCGTATGGTCGCGTCGCTCGATTCTTATCGGGGCGTGTTTTTAATCGCGGGAGCTTAGAGGTATTATGCTGGAAAAAATGTACATTAATCACCGCGCGCTGCCGCCTCGTCGTCGTGTCCGTCTGTGCTCTACTTATAATTGCGTGCGTCTTTCTCTCTCTCTCTACTTCCTTTTTTTTTCTTTGCTTTTAAGACAGAGCGAGAGAGCGAGAGAGAAAGAGAGAGAGAGCGAGAGAGATCGAGGAATGTTTGGCTTTGGTTGAGCGTGCGGAGGCGAGAGAGAGAGAGAGAGCAAGATACTTTTTTTCCCGTATTTTCGGGTTTGCTCCGATTGAGATAACGGGATGCGAGCGCTGAGAACGTGCGCACTCGGATTTTTATGCAGATTAAGGGGGATGCACGCGGATAGGACTATATACATGTGTGTATGTATGTGTGCGATGTCGTATGAAGAATGCGACCACGCGTGGGGATCGATATGTATCCTCTCTCTCACTCGTTCCTTTACTTGTTTTTTTTGTCTTTCTCTCTCTCTCTCTCTCTCTCTTGAAAGAGAGAGAGACTCTTTCGCGAAGTATAGTAGCGATCGTCGTTTTTGCCAGTGGCTAAGTGGACATGGATCGAAGATTGGCCCGATGCCCGAATGCGGATTCGGTGTTTAATTTCTAAAGTGGAGTAGAGGATGGGTATTTAGTCGAGCAAAGGCGAGCAGCAACTTGTGAAGGAGGAGGAGGAGGAAAGGGGGATTTCGTTTTGTAGATCGACGAGCTTCGACACCGTTATATATATACCGGAGTGAATAATGAGGCCAGGAGGATGAGTCAATGGTGTCCGATGTTTGTTCGCGGATGACGGATGTTTATTACGTAAATTACGAAAACGAGGTTACGGTAATTATCGAATTTTTGGAGATAATTGTACGTAAGAATGTGTAGTGATAAATTATTGTAAAGGACTGTTATGATTAATATAAGAAAATAATAAAAAAGATCGATTGTAGATAATGATAGAAGAGCTACAAATAATATATCAAAATGAACAATGAATTGTAATTCTGTGGAGATCTTAAAGAAATCGCCATTTTTCACTCACAGGCGTGTATACCGGCAGAGTCTCAAAACAATGACAAACATTCTT
Organism: Torymus texanus; assembly: GCA_036873485.1. Classification (NCBI taxonomy): domain Eukaryota; kingdom Metazoa; phylum Arthropoda; class Insecta; order Hymenoptera; family Torymidae; genus Torymus; species Torymus texanus. The sequence continues at coordinate 25,119 of JAYJLV010029540.1, read as the reverse complement.
TATATATTGTACACACACACGAGTTCCTTCCAAGGGAACAAAAAAAAATGATAAATCACTGTTTACTCGATCATTTAGATTTTCCCGATAATTGACTCGCAGTCCCACACTCGTTTCGCGTCGCGCAACAAAGAGAGAGAGAGAGAGAGAGAGAGAGAGAGAGAGAGAGAGACGCTGCAGTACGCAGTCACGGCAGCAACATACACGAACACCGCGATAAATCTGCGATTTGCACACGGCAAAATTTACGGCCTCGCCCTGTCGCGCCATTAATAACCCCAATAACAATATCAATAAGCTCGCACATATATACACGTACACGTATATATACATTCGTATGGACGCAGAACGTCCAAACAGACTAAAAACTTAATCGAACCGTTTTCTCTGGTTGCAGAAAATCCGTATGTATATATGTATATATACATATACGCTACTCGCACGTTTTCTCAATCGCGCCATTCAGCCTCGTCGTCGCGTGAAAAAAGGAGCAGAAAGAGAAAGAGAAAGAGAGAGCGAGAGATAGAAAGAGAGAGAGAAAGAGAAAAGGAGAGAGAGAGAGAGAAGGACGCATGCGAGCTCGAGCAAGCGGCGACGAGAAAAAGAATTAATTCCGTGCGTCCGCTGCGATAAATCTCCCATTCCCAGCGCAAATTTACCGCGCCTCGCGTCGCCCCATTAATAACAACAATAACAATATTAATAAGAAAATAAAGGGCCGCGAGAAAGAGAGAGAACGCGTGAGCACGCGAAAAAAAGAGAGAACGAAAGAGGAGCAAAACAGCCTTTGAAAGGAGAAAGAGAGAGAGAGATTTGTCGCACGAGTGGCCCATTAGAAGCTCCTCTCTCTCTCTCTCTCTCACTCGCTCTTTCACATATAGAAGAAGAGAAGGAGAAGGAGGAGGAGGAGGAGGAGGGAGGGATGGAGGAAGGAAGAAGAACGTAGCGCAGAAGAGAAGGGCGTCCGCGTAGGGCCCACTTTGTCTCCCGAGAATTCAGATGCCCACATACCGTCGTCTCTACCCTCACTACTCTCGCACATACACACATACATACACATACACACCACGCGTCGTCCACCTTCTCTTTCATCCTACGGACTCTCACGCGAGCCTCCTTTCACGCACACATACATATAGATACATACATATTCGCTCACATACATACACACAACCTATGTGTATATATATATAGAGCCTATACTCTGTTCTTTTTTTATTTCTTACCTCTCTCTCTCTCTCTCTCTCCTTCGCCGCGCGTCGTTTTTTCGCTTTACGGATCGTGACGATTACGCGAAAAGCATCGCTCGCGCGTGCGCGCGCCGTGTGCTGCAGTCAGAACCGAGGTCTTTAAGCGCGCGAGATTTATGATTTGTACAAACGTGAATTGCGTTAATAATGAAACGGGCCGCACGCGTGTGTGTGCGCACATGCGGTGCGAGAGGAGAGCGGTGTGTTTAAAGTATGTATATATATATATATGCGCGAAGGGTTTGTTATTGTGCGCGACGCGAAAGAGAGAGAAGGAGAGAGAGAGAGAGAGACCGGGATTATTGAGAGGAAGGTGCGATGGTGTGTGTGTGTAGAGTTCGTCTTTTTTGGTGAGAACGAAAGCCGTCGAATGCTTATGGATTTTAGCGTGAGGTTCGGAAATTGACTCGTGCGGTAGAAAGGAAGAGAAAGAGTGAGAGAGAGAGAGAGAGAGAGAGGGAGTGTGTTAGGAGGGATAATTAAGCGTTTAATTGAGAATTTCGAATGAAGGAAGGGATCCGAAACGCTATACACGCGTGGAGCGGCGCGCGATTGGTGTGTAAAATGACTTTTTGGTGATTTAATTATGGGAAGTATCGGGGAAAATTTGTGTGATGTAAGGGGTCGTCGTCTCTCACCATTTGCCGGAAGAATTTTTTAATTTCGAGGGAATATTTTTTTTTTTTTTTCGTTGTCGAATTTGGAAGCGAAGTTTATTGAAGCGTGAAAAATGGAAGTTTAATGATATTCGTAAGTTTTGTTATGAAAAATAGTTGATTACCGGGCCGGCTTTTGGACGCGGGGTGAAAGTGTAATTATTTACTAACGATTTTTTAAATATTTTTGTTTCGTTAAAATTTTTTTAAAACTTATAACACATTAAGCCGACGTGGTGGAAGAGCTTTTTTACGAGTTTCAAGTAAATGACAAGATATTTTTGCGACACTACGGCCCTTAAAAAAATCTTTAAACCCAGCCAGGTAAAATAATTCCTTTATATATCGATTCATTAACGTGTTTGATAAACGTGCTATGTATTACATATATATATAGACACAGCATACCTCGTGATCATTAAACATTCAATTTAACGTTCGTCAAAAGTATAAATCCGCGTCAAAATAAAGGCAAAAATATTTTTTAATTAGTCCTCAACGGTCTTCACCATATAGCAGCAGTTGCCGCTGCCTAACGAACCCTCGCGCACGAGCGCGTGAGCCATTCAAGCTGAGAGCACGAGCATAAAAGGACCTTCCCAAAAACCGCATAAGCATATTACACACACATATATATATGCATGCTCGTGCAAGCCTACACACACATACACATACATGGGTGGATATTCGGTGTCTCGAGAGGAAGAGAGTGAGTAAAGAGAAAGAGAGAGAAAGAGATCCGAGGCGAAGGCGCCAAAAATTAAGGGTCCTCTCTCTCTCTCTCTCTTCTCTTTTCACGCGACCGCGGCAGAGAAATAGAAGGAGAGTGAGAGAGAAGGACCCGCACACTGCACGCATGATCGAAAGGCTCTCTCTCTTTCTCTCGTCGCTACAAAATACCGCGAGAGAGAGAGAGAGAGGTACGGCCATAAAGTAAGGGCGAGGCATAAAGTATGAGACACGGGACAGCCGCTCGCGCGCGCGCGACCATAGGGAGGAGAGAGGAAGAAGAAGAAGAAGAAGATGCTAGTGTATAGAGAAAGAGAGAGAGAGAGAGAACGGAAAAGCATAGAGACAGAGAGGGAGAGTGTATATATATATGTGTATATATATACACATACGCAGGCAAGATCACAGATAGAGGAGAGAGGAAGAGGAGAAATAAGGCGCGCGCAGGTTGCCCTATACGCTCACGGCAGCGGCTGCAGCAGCAGCAGCAGCAGCCCTCCTCCGAAGAGTGACTTGCAGGAGAGAGAAAGAGAGAGAGAGAGAGGAGAGCGCGAGAGAAAAAGGAGGAACGAGCGTGTGCGCGCGCGCGCAAGGATTATCTGTGCATCAAACCTCGCGGCGGCGGCGGCGGCAGCGGCGACCGATACGTGTTCTCATATTATTCTTCGCGGAATTCTCGATCGAGAAAGAGCTGCGAGCAAGCGAACGTGTGCGACGAGGGCCTCGAGGATTACGCGCTACAGTAACAGCAGCAACAGCAGCAGCAACAGCAGCCTTCGATTGATTGAGCTTCGCGCACGGAAAAATAGTGCCAATCACTTTGACGCTGTGCGCTCGCTCACTCGTTCTTTCTTCTTCTTCTTTTTCTTCTTTTTTTCTTGTTTTTTTTTTATTTTTATTTTTACTTGACTGCTGCTGCTGCTGCTTGGTTTCGAAAGTCCACGGAGGACTCATTAAAATTCATGCGCCCGCGTGTGCGCTCTTTACACTGCACTTAACGATTCCAGCATATGTGTATATGTATATATGTGCCCTCCACGCTTTATTACATAAAGATATTCGCGTTAATGAAGTCATTTCGCGCGCGCGCGCACACACGTGAGCTATGCTCTGAGACAGCGACAGTATACGGAGAGAGAAAGAAAGAAAGAAAGGAGTCTTTTTAACATGTCTGTGTGTGTGTGTATATATATATATATATATATATATATGTGTATGCAAATATCGTAGCGGGCCGATCGTACGCGTGCGACAGTAGTTTTTTGTGTATGCGACTGTATATATATGTAGTACTGTACGGCTGTGAAATCAGCAGCGTTCGCGTTTGTTCAACGCTTTTATATACACATACACACATGCATACACGTATGTGTGTGTGTATATATACTGTTATATAGCGAGAAGAACGCTTACGCAGCGAAATATGAAATGCGGCTGCTCGCGGCTGCTCGCGCGCGCGCGCGCCAGTCGCGGGGTAATGATTTTATCTTAGTCATCCTTTCATATTCATGAACCTGTTTCTCGAATCGCTCTTTTTTCGCCTCTGCACGCTGCTATACACCCTCCTCCTCCTCCTCCTCCTCCTTCTTTGCACTCCTCTATAAACGTATATATCGCGCTACAAAGAGTATTTTATTAAGGATGATTTATATCGCGACTGCCGAGCCAAATATTTTCCGAGCTACGCGCGGTCTCTGTATGTATAGAGAAGAGAGTAAGAGAGAGAGAGAGAGAGAAAGAGGGGAATCGATCATCGATATCAACGCGGGATGATCGCAAACGATGTCTCCGTGAGTGTATATATATCTATACCGGTATATATATACATATATGTGTGTGAGAGATTCTGAATTCATGAAGGGCAAATAGGATGGGTATTGTATCTGATTCGTGGATGAGTATTGCGAAAATGTGTATAAGCACGCAGTAAAGTTATGGTTTGACTTGGTCATGAGGTGAGACGCTGGAAATATCATGGTAATCGGGATTATGGGTGTGCTGGTTTTCGGTGAATGCCTGATGATGACGGTGATGTCAGAGGCTTGAAGATCGACATTAACAACGTGGATTTTCAGTACTATGATTTATTGGCGTCTGATATTCAGGAATATCACAGAGTTTCGAGTGTATTCATCATATTCTCTGGCAACGACGAAAGTAACTATATAACCGACCCTAATTATCTACCCTTCGATCACATTATATACTGTAACCTTGCCTCAATCGCAGGTCTCTGGGTAACAACTCTTCTACTTCATCTCCACCGGAAGTTCTCCCGGAAGCAAGTTCTCTCATTCACCACCAACTTCACCAACATCATCGACTACTCGAAGATCTACTACAAACGCATCAAACAGCCGCTCTTCGTCGTCTGGCTAAGCTCAACAGCGAATGACGTGAAGACATTTCAAGCAGGTGACGACGATTTACGACATGTCCTATCCCACGTTGCTCGTCATCTTTTCCGATCCAGCAAGTATATACGGCAATGCCAATGACCTGCTGGTAATATGTTCAATCTTAAGTTCAACACGAAGATGCTGGTCAAGTGCGCGACGGTAGCGTTAATCTGCACGAATGCGTACAGGATGCGCGAGAACGAGACGGAAGTCCACCATCTGGGACTCTAGGATCCCATTCGTCATTTTCAACTGAGGACGAATAAGAGCCTTTACGAGTGTAGGTACCACATCGGTGGGAAGATCATGAAAGTTGCCACTATTAAGGTAGCGTATAAGTATATGTATGTAGATATACATACATACATGTGCGTATGGTGTTTGCTTTTCCCTTCTTACTTTTTTTTTTCTTTATAGAACAGCCAAACCGATTCATCATGCTCGCGTCGCGTATTTTCTCCGTTTGATTTCAATTTCCTGCGAGTGTATAATAACAGTTTTGCTGAATGTACATATATATACATTCTCACAGGGATCACCGTTCATAACGTCGACGTCAGAATTGCATGAAAGGAGCGTTTATATATACATCCTTAACGAGCTGGCCTACACCATGAACTTTACCTACGCGCATATCTACAAGAAGAGCGCTTATGGGGTATGGAATAGGACGACTAGAAGCTGGACAAGAGTCATCGGAAGGTTGACTAGGAACGAGACTGATCTAGGTGTAGGGGACGTCACGATGACGGATCATAGGGTGAACGTAGTGGATTTTACCCTATCGATCATTCATTCGCGCAATTTTCTGTACACGCGGAGGCTTGATAATTCTGCTGTCCAGTGGTCTGCTTATTATCGGGTAAGTATATTGCTGATTTACTTATGTTTAGTTGCTAATTTTGATGTTTTTAATAGGCGTTGGGATTCGAACTGGGTAGGTACTTTACTCTGGTTTACTTCGTATCTGTACTTATCATCATTATTGTAAGAATTGTAATTAAGGAAACACTAATTCCATTCGGTTACGTAACCGAAAGCTTTCTCTGGTTATGAGGAATTTTTTGCCATCACAAGGATGCTGTGGTAATTGTAGTTCAAAATTTATTCAAAACAAACTTTACAACTGTTATTTATTTAAATTATTCGCTTTCAATCATTCTGCAGATTCTCCATCAGTATGGTCACTGAGGGTAGCTTATTTCTTCCTATTTGCATCCTTCGTGATTCTCTCGTGCATTTATTCTGCATCTTTAATTAGCTATCTAACTGTTGCAATCCCTAACTGGCCATTTATAGACCTCGAAGGATTCGTCAAAGGCAGCTTCTACAAGTTGTACACTATTCGAGGGAGCTTAGACTCTGAAGTATTTGCAGTAAATTTACTACTTCCATTCCTATAGGTATACTTATTAGTATGTCAATTTTAATTTGTTTTTATAAATCGATTTAATTATTAAAAGCGAGTAATGCTGAATTGCCAACGGCAATGTTAGCAGGGATGCAAAAGGTAGTTTTAGAAATATATTCCGATGTTATATTTTGATGTAGCTATATTGTTTATTAATAAGAATGAACTGAATTAGGTTTGTTTCGAAAAACATGCTACATTTTATGTTACCGAAACTGTCAAGAATCAACTGGCCAATGTCTTATCCTGTGAATTAGTATTTATAGATACGGGAAGTCCCTATACACTGATGTTATAAGCAATCAGTAATATTTTATTATGACTTTCAATAAAACTCACAATTTTCCTGTTATTTTAAAATTGATTATACCTTCGCAGCTTACAGAAATTCAAAGACTGTGGCATCATGACGAGAGTTCGGCAAAAGTTTGTCTACCGTATCGACTCGATAGATATATTACACGAGCCCGTAAGCCTCCCGAGGTATCATACCAATTCTAACATTCCTGTTCATTGGAATTTTACTAGGCTTCAGCGTGCTATTCTATGAGAAACTATTTTACCACATAAAGCGCCACTTGTCAAGAGATAAAATGTAAGGAAAAATCTCTACAAACACCAACTGACACCGCCGCCGCCGAGTTCCAGCTTCTATACCTCGACTGTAAATTGCCTCGTAGATTAAAATAAATATTTTTCCAGATTAAAACCCTGACTCCCTCCCTCAATCAATTCCTTCTCTCTCTCTCTCTCACTTCGATCCTTTTAATCATACCGCCATCTATAAGCATTATATAAAACAGCACCTTGAAACTGGGACAAAGCGATCATCTCTCTCTTTCTCAAAGATGTAAAAGAAAGAAAAAAAAGAAAGAAACAACGTGCCGAGCACAAACTATATATATATATATATATATATATATATAAACCGCAAATCATACCACGTCGCGCGACAAAGTAGCTGCACCAGCAACAGCAGCGATTTAGAAAGCAAGCTCACCGGAATCCAAGGCAACGAAGAAGAAGAAGTAGCAGAAGCAGAGACCGAAAACAAAAAAAAAAAGAAAGAAAAGAAAAGAAAAAGAACCAAACGCGGCGAAGAATATAAAGCAAAGTAGAGGCGCGCGCGCGAAACCGCACGTCGCGATAGCGTCAATCTAAAGACGGGGCGAAATAAATCGGCTATAGCCCAAGATCGATTGACAAAAAGCCTTAAGCTACTGCTGCTGCTGCTCCCGGACACTCGCTCTTTACGGGAAAATCGTCATGGGAGAGACTCTTCGCTCATGCTGCTATACGCGGGCGACAAAAGACTAACGAGAGAAAGAGAGAGAGAGAAAGAACGTTACAAGAGAGAGAGCAGCAGCAATATAACGCTCTCCTCGTGGCTTACTCCTCCGCGCCTTTTCGTATCGCCGCTTCTTATCTCGCTTATGTATACACCTATATATATATATCTACATAGTATATACTACCGCACGTTTATAAAGAGCGCGCGGTTCGGTCTTTGCCGATCGCTTGTCGCTTGTCAGCTGTCGTACCGCGTCAACCTTCTTTTGGCGCTGCTCTGCTCGCAAGCGGCCGCAGTGACGAAACGCCATGGGTATACATATATATACTGCCGTTGGTAATATAAGGTATCTATATATATGTCTATATATATATAGAGAGAGAGAGAGAGAGAGAGAGAGAGAGAGAGAGTCACGCAGAGATATCTTTTTCTTTTCTTTTTTTTTTCACTGTGCGCGGGTGAGGTCAGAGAGAAAGAGTAAAGAGGGTCTCCTTGCAGCAAGAGAGGACGATTGTGCAATGCGCGCATTATATGTGCCTGGAGGGGTCCCACCGTGCGCTTGCAGATGAGTAGTTATGATTACGTTCTTAAGGGACGCGAGATGTCAATATATTAGAGGAGAGCATTGTCTGGATAAATTGGCCCTGTGTTGCGAGCGTCGTTGCTGTGTTGCGCTGTTGTCTGTTGTGTGTCTCTATAGATATATATATAGTCAGAGAGAGAGAGAGAGAGAGAGAGAGCGACTTGTTAGCCGAGTGCGCGCCGCGCGCGTGCAGCATTTTTGCGCATTTTCAAAGTAACGGTGATGGGGTTTTATTCGCTTTCTTGAGGGATGAGAGAGCGACGGGAGAGACTAACGGAAGGCAATCTTGTCAATCTCGCTTTGTTTCTAAAATAATACCGCTGTTAGTATATACCCCGCGGTTCTATATATATAGTCTATGGTAGTATGACTTTTTTTCACTATATATACTCTTGAGTTTTGCCGCGCACGCTCGTTGCGCTGATGATGGATGGCCTGTCTTACTTTGCATATATTCGCCGGATATGAAATAATAAATTCTTTTTCGTTTGTTTATTCGCGAGCTTCATGTAACTAGACCTTCGAGAGTTATGGTATTTCTTTTTTTTTCTTTTTATCCAAGTTATATATCTTTTTACGATAGTTCTAAAAAGTAAATTGATTCGCACGTCCAGAACTCCAATATCTTTGCAGTATATATACACGTATATGTATATGTATTTAATAAAATATTGTGCATAATTTTGTTTTTAGTTCTTAAAGTATCAAACGTCCGCCGATAAAACCGTCGCCGTATTTCTTATCAAATAAAATAGTGCTCACAATTAAATATAAAAATGTTCACATATACATACATATATACATATACATATATATCCACCCTTCTACCAGTTCGTTAAATCGTATTTCTTTTATAGGATGGGGGACCACACCACACCACTCGAAATAATACTTTTATCGCTCGCATATATTTTTCTCTCTTTATTCTCTTTTATACTCCGCGCCGTCATACCATAAATATCACGAGGGCAAGACAATAAAAAAAAGCTCTCAAAAATCATAAAAACCCTATTCATCATCAACAATCCCTAAAAAAAAAATAAAACAACAACAACGACAACTAAGAGTAAAAAAAATGAACTAGTACTCACCGGTATCCATGGCGACGAGGGTGAGCACGTACTCAGCTACGAGTTCCCGATCAAGTGGCCTCAGTAGAAATATGTCGCCTGTACTAGCATTTATCTTGAAGAGATCAGTGTCACCTTCCTTCAGGAAGTAACGTACCTGATCGTTGTAGGGCGGCGTGTCTGCATCGTATGCCTTCACCTGCGAATGTTGAATTCCCCCCTCAGGTTATAGGTAGAAACGATACATCCGCTTAGAGACTTGAGTGAGTGAGAGAAGACTAGCGATAAGAGCGAGGTCACGCGGATGTTGGTACCTCGCTGTAGTAAGGTCGGAATTAGCGACGAAGAGGGGAAAATGATGTTGTTTTTTTTCTTCGATCGTTGAAGTAAAGATTGCTACGGTAAGTGTAGTTTAAGCGTTTAATAAAAGCTTTGTAATAATAATAAGGATAAACGCGAGGGAACGACTATACGAATGTATATTTAATATATGCGGAGCATTGAAGTTCTGAGGTTTTTCCGAAATCTGTTAAATTACATTGATGCTGGAAATTATGAGTATATGAAAAGTAGTCGTAAAAGCTTGAAAATGCCCGAGATATCACGAGATATCTATATATGTATATATATAAAAGCAGACTTTAACCACCACCTCGTCTACACGTATATCCTGTACATTATAAATTGGAATCACCACGCGCGACTATAAAATGATTCACATAATCCCCTGTTTATCGTAACCCATATTATTATATATACATATACCGCGAATCCAGTTGTAAACCGCAAAACCTCCTGACTCACACCATTCCTCTCTCTGATTCACACTATATTATATATACCGAACAGATGTCATATATATATATAAATTCCAATCTATCAATCATTCTCCGGTACTAACAACCACATACTTAGATATATGCAAAAAATTCCAACCATTTACTATATATATATATACTACTCACCTGAACGATGAATCCACCACCAGGTGGTACCATATTCTCCATGACATGAGCGAGATACGGCGAGTCAAGAAACATTGGCGCATTGTCATTAACATCAAGCACACTGATGACAACTTCAGCCATATCAGTTTTGACCTCGCTACCACCAAGTTCCAATGCACAATCCTCAGCTTGCACCTGTAGACGGTAGCGCGACTTACGCTCGTAGTTCAGGTTCTTGGCGACGCGTATCGCACCGGCGTCCTCTGAGATCGTGAAGTCACGATTGTCGTCCCCAGCTGCTATGCTGTACCGTACTCGACCATTCGCGCCTTCGTCCCGGTCCGTCGCCGACACCTATTAAAAGACGTATATATATATACACACATGTATATACTTCTTTCTTTTTTTTTTCTTCTTTTTTTTTCTTTATTTTACTTTGGGTTTCTTGCTTCTCTGCGCGCTTTACTCGTAGTACCTTATACACATATATATGTATACACCACACTGTTAAATGCTTTACGCGATTGTACGATTGTCGCGAGAGAAAGAGAGAGAGAGAGAGAGAGAGAGGGTGGTATACGGGTATTCTTTTGTTTTTTCGGGTAAAACGAGAGAGGGAAGGACCTGAGAATGCTGAGATTTCATTTTATTCGGTGATTTATAGCCGCGTAATGCGCGCAAAACCGCAAGCGCGCACGCTTTGTTTTGTATTGGTTATACAAGGAATGCGGTGAGAGTGTATATGTATATATATATATATATATATGTATGTATAAGTGTACGTAGATTTTATACTCGGGTGTGTGTATATATGTATATATGTATACGATCTAATTAAGATATTGGGAGAAGGAGCGATGAGGAGGAGATAGTCTAATAGTGTTTTTGTTCAAATTGCAGCGATCACGCGAGTATATAGTATAGTAGTGTACAATGAATGGAGAGAGTATATACACGCGTGTGGTGGTTATTGTAACGGCCCTTCGAGACACAGAAAGAGAGAGAAAGAGAGGACTATTATTAGTACTCCATAAATCAACTTTCTCTTTTGAACAATAATCGCACGAGATCACGAGCAAGAGAGAGAGAGAGAGAGAGAAAGAGGCATGACAAGCCCATATACACGCGCAGAGAGTCGTGGGCCAGAAAGAAGTGTACGCGTTCTGTATATATATATATATATAATATATAGTATAGTGCAAGTGAGGTCGTGTAGTGGTGAGTTGGCGAAAATCGCCGTACAGCAGTGTCTGTGTGTGTGTGTGTGTGTATATATATATATATATGTTGGTAGGTAAAAAAATGTAAGGTTTACAGGAGAGCCATGGCATGCTGTAAAACTGTGCGTAACAGGATAACTGGGTTAGGAGGCGGTATAAGTGCATAGTTTAGATTTTATATCGGCATGAGAATGTTATTTCTATCTATGTGTATATTCGTGTATATATAGGTTCTTTTTTTTTCGTTTTCGAAAGGTAATGCAATGAAAAACGTAATGGTCTAATTGCCATACGTTACTTTCATCAAATAGAATTTACGATTAATAATTGTATACTCTTTGTAAGATGTTGTTGTAACTTTACGTTTAAGACCTGCCGATAGTTAAGAAACTTACATATATATATATATATATATATATATTGTCTAACAAAATTTCATTCCAACAATAAAGAGAACAAAAAAAAGCAAACTCACCTGTAGCACACTAGCACCGATGCTCGCGTTCTCCGCTACACTCGCTAGATATTGTCTTGGATCGAAAATCGGTGAATTATCGTTCTCATCCAGTACAAGCACTTGGATATTCTGTACCGTAGATTTTGGTGGATCACCTCGATCTTTAGCAGTAACCTTTAGCGTGTAATTAGCTCGATGCTCACGATCAAGTGACCCAGCAACCCTTAAAACACCATCGACAGCACCAAGAGAAAATGGTAATGGTGTAGCTTTTGGATCATCCAAGTCGAGTGAGTATTCGACGTAACCATTACGTGCTTCATCACGATCTATAGCTTTGACGACCATTACTACAGAGTTACCAGCGGCATTCTCGATGACGCTCGTCTGGTTCGCTGAGATGAATTCTGGTGCTTGGTCGTTCACATCGATCAGGCTTATGGTTACCTATGTGGAAAAGGAACGAGAAGAAGGAGAAGAAGAAAAAAAGATGATTAGTGGTGAGTTCGTGAAGCGAAATGTTTTTTTTATAATATTTTTTTTACACTTTTTTCTTTATTATTAATATAATATCAGATGGATTTTCTCTTAATAAACGATAATTACGTAAATTATCCATTAGAAGTCGGAAAAGATTAACATACTTTTAATCTTGCTTTTATTTTCGTTCTCTCACTAAATAATTTACGGTTAGTCATGTTAATTTAATCTAATATACGTCGAGCAGAAGTCACCAGCTGAAATTCATTTACATAATTCATTTCGCAATGGAAAAACGCTACGCTTACGTGTGTGTGTGTGTGTGTGTATATATGTCTACACGTGTATATATATGTATATAATTATAGCCACCGTAATACAATGTTCTTAATAAAATGTTAATTTTCCTTTAACTGCTAAAGTATAACCTTTTCGCCTTTAATTTAACGCGCTCTTATATATACGCTCTCACCGTATGGACCTCGCTACATTATATATATATATATATATATATATATGAACTAAATGACACGATCATTACACGCTTTAGTGGCAAATATAGCCGAGGAGAGCTCGGGAAACCATTATGCAAAAAAAAAAAAGAAAAATTAACCGCGAGTGATTTTAATATACGACATATGTAAGGCGAATAATAATAATAATAATAATAATAATATAAATCAGCGAAAGTCATATTTAATCATAATATTTCAAGTCGACCTGAGTAGTGTTACTAAATGACATTAGCGTGTATATGTCTCAGCTCTCTAAGATATATAATAACGTCTAATTTCACTTGCACATAATATACCCGCGACTTCTAATCCACTGCAAGTACAAAAAGAAATGTTTTTATTCAGATCACGGTGGGTGCATTCTTTCTTTCTCACAAGTCGCGTGTGTATAAGTACATTCTATGTGTCTCCTCGCGATTCATGAGAGCAAAAAAACAATACGAGATGAGCTCTGAAAAAATGTTATAGAAAGAGGTTTTTGGTCGACGATAAAATGATCCACTACGTGGCAATTATTAATATACACACGTCGCGGTTATATTGTCTTCGCGTATAAAGATTTTTGCCTCGTAATTCGACGTTCGTGATCTTTTAATATAGCTATATATAAACGTCGTGTGTACCAACGACGATAGTCTTTTGTCTTAGCAAATCTCTGAGCTTATACATTGTTGTACCGTGGTATGTAACACATTTTTCTTTTTCTTTTTTTATTCAATATACTTTTCAGTAATCGCTCCCAGCTATGTTTGTATAGTTCCATATATAAAACTCAGTACGCGTAATAAACAACCGATTGTGTGATTAATGCGTGTCGGTTTCGCTATTTTAAAACGCGTTAAATTTGCGTTATATAAATGTATATATGCTATATGTACAATGTTTACTTTGCACACTACATATATACCGTTTTTTTATACGTTTATGCAAGACAATAGAAGTTATTGGACTATTATCCTAAACTAATTGCACGTAAGAATAGAAATTAGTTTTTCTAGTAGCGTATATAATTAGTCACGCTTGATTGGAAATCCTGTACTATTTTTTCATGCTAGTATATCCTACGATTATCTCGCTACGATAATATAATGTTATTATTCAAACTATATTCCGTCATAAATCATTATTAAAATTCCTCTGTTTTCTCGCTACTATAAAAAAAAAACCTATTACACTCGCTATATCTCACTTTTACATCATTAATTATTATACACAAAGATACTTTTGCATAGATAATTACTTTATACATACATCTTATACCAAAAAAAGCAATACACATACCTGTATAGTATTCGTCAACGGTTTATCCGGCAACTTAGGACTATCCGCAGCTTCGAGCACCAGATTGTAAATGCTCTTAGTTTCCCTGTCGAGGTTCCTCTTGGTATACAACGTGCCGTTGTTAGCAATTCCAAGATCTTCGTTCTCATCGCCGCTAAGTATCGTATAAACAACATGGCCATTGTCACCGGAGTCAAGATCCTGAGCATTCGCTGATAATACGATGGTACCGACAGTCGCATTTTCTAGGACTTCAGCTGACCTTGGACCAGCTTCAAACACTGGCGCGTTATCGTTAAGGTCGACAACGTTACAGTAAACAGTGACAGTAGACGACAATGCGGGTGAACCACCGTCCGTCGCTTGTACCACGAGTATGTAATGCTGTACCTGTGAAAGCAGAAAAGCCAAGATGTGATTAAGTAGTTTGTGGGATATATATATACAATATGTTGATTGGGGGTAATGGTGCGAAAGTATAGGGGCTTGTAACGTAAATGTGGGTATTTAATTATGTCATATTATAGATATACCGTAATGTGGGTATGTATTTTACTTTATAGAATCGTGAGATAATGGGGGGGGGAACTGGTCTAGTAATGTGTTGAAAGCCAACGAATTGTCATGGACTTCATTTCGCAGCGTGTATATAGAGATTATTTATGAAGAATACATATATCGTTACTTAGATGATCATTACTAAAATATCTGAGGCGCGCGTATAGAACTCTTATATAGATTATCTTTGGCTTGGACAGCCTGCAATTAAGAATTATATGATTGTATATCATTAAAAAGTATAAAAATAATAACACGACTTTCTGATTTATGAACATAATATACTTGTAGAAAGAGAGAGAAAGAGAGAGAGAAAGAGAGAGAGAGAGCTCTTATATTTCGCGTTTCACTGCCAATTATTGAATAATTCCGCGTCGTCTTTTTGTTGATCAATTTCGTGGAATATAAAAAACCTGTTCTTATTGAAAATACATGGCTATATAGGTATATATATATGTGTAATGAGAAATAAAAATTTGTTTTCGAGATAAAAATTTCTCTCTTCAAGCCCGCAGCAGGAGCAACAGCATCATAGCCGTTTGAAGTCCGAAAAACTATATAATATTTTAGGTAAAACCGGTTTTGAAGTTTAGTGATAAAATTAACATGATTGGCAGTATGGCTCAAATAAATCCTTCGATAGCGAACGCGCAAAAACATTCATTTTGTCAAACTTCCCTCTTTGAAGTCAGAAGAAGCGCGAACGTATAGCCAGCAGCCCTGCAATAAACAATTTTCAGGGTAAAAATTCACCGCGAATTCTTTGCGTTCTAATGGTTATGTATTTTCGCAAGCGTTACAACGTCGTCGTCGTCGTCGTCATCATCGTCGTCTCTGTAATTTCGTTTGTCTTCAAAAAGAAAAGAAAAAGAAGAAGAAGTTGGATAATCTTCGTTGCGTAATATTAAAAAATTTTTTTTTTTTCACTTGCACAGCTATACTTGCGCAACGTTTGCTCTAATTACTTTACGTAATAAACACTAAAATTTTCTTTGTTCAAACATATTTTCTCAGCTGTATATATATACATATAACAACGTTTACGGCTTATGTTTATGGGAATGAAAATTCGGCTATGAAAAATCTCAACTACCATCAACGCTGCTGCAATATCATAAATACGCGCGCATATATACTGGCGTTTTATCATCGACTGTCTAATTATCCAAGACTTTATATTTAATAACTTAATTCTTACGATCCACGTCGTAACTAATCTATAAATATTATATACCCACACAACAACAACAACAACAAAACACACACCGTAACGTTCTACTTTTCTATATAACTTTTACAGTTACCAATTCATTCCTTCTTCACGCAGACGCGTATATATATATATATATATATGCATACCAAACGATCAATAATAAATCCGCAAAGCCTTCGCTCGCTTGCACATTTCTCCTCCTCCTATATAATAATCCAGTATATACATTCCCGCGTCTATATAATCGCGATTCAGTTATTCAAAAAAACCGCCGGCGCTAAACGTCTCTGCGCGAGCTTCTATAAATTAACTCTTCTAAAATTTTCGACAGCCCCCATAAAAACCCTCTTACACACGTAGGCGCACCTATCAATCCATCCTCTCTACTCTCTCTCTCTCTCTCTCTCTCTCTCTCTCTTGGTTCACGGGGCACGCACTCACGTACCGTGTGATTAGAACTAAAACCCTGATCCACACCGTCGTAGTATTCGAACACACACGGTCTCGTCCATGTCTTCTTCTGCATATATATCTATATAGTTTTTCTCATATACCTATATAACGCGTAATTTTACCTCCGAAAATTCGTAAAATTCCGAGAGAAAGAATGGTCGTACCACCCCCTCTCGTTTTTGCATAAATTACATGCGGAAGTCTGTGCGCTCTGATGTAGTGTGCGGTCGTGACAAAAAGAGAGATACCACTGTATATGTATATACATGCATACACACACACATGCGTGTATGTATGTATGGACGAGAACGAAAGGTCTATACTTAGAGGGTACACGTCGCTCCGCCCGGGCGCGCTTGCACCGTGTTATTTATTTCTGTGTTTCGATTCTTCCCTCTCTTGGTCTCTTTCTCTCTTGGAAGAGATTTTCGGTTCCTATATACGCACGCGTGTGTGTGTGTGTGTATATCCGTTGTGCGCTGTGCTCGTCTATGATCTCGCGGGATAGCCCAGAGCTGTAACGCAAGACTGCATATAGGGTGTTGAAGAAGAAGAAGAAGAAGTGGAGGAGGAGGAGGTAATGAGAATGTATACACGTATGTACGCAGGGCTTTTTGAAGAGCGAAGTATACAAGAGAAGGTGGGGAGGAGAGAGAGATATAAAAATAAGGTTTCGGGCGAAGTACACGCGGCTGATTTGAATAAGCATTCTTCTCTCTTTCTCTCTGGTTTCGGGGGAAATGGCGTTTTAACCGATAATATTGTAGTAAGATGTGAACGTGAGAGACGTTTTTGCGTTATATATATATAGAAAGGTATATTCATTGCGTTCAGCCTGTATGGTTAAATGTATTGGTATTTAAAAAAATTGAAGTACAGCGCATATACGCGCATGCGGTACTATATAATGAAGAGTTATACATTTTTCGAAGGATTTCGGCCGTACGAAGACTCGGTAATTTTTCAACAATGTATATAAGAACAAAATTCACTGGTTCGAGAGCATATATATATATATATATATATATACACACACACACACGCGTCGTGTGAAACTACATACAATTAAATTGTATATATACGCGTGTTCACGTGTACACTGCCTAAAGCATAACGCATTTTTTGTCTCACATTCTTTTTTTTATATATTATATATATACGCGCTTACATTCGTATCGTGTGCAATTAAAATTAAAACGCGCGCGTCGAATTAGCAATTCAAGAAATTTGAAAACCACCGTTCAATCTCTCACTCAGATCCTTCGATTGATACATAATATGTATATATGTATACTTTTACTTCCCACATACATACAGGCGTATATGTACTCGCAACTTTATATTTAATTCACGAATTCCCGGTAATTCATTACCATACCCAAATTAATTGTCGCGTACACTTGGGTCTATATATGTATACGCATTCCAGCTGTGTTTTTTCAAAGCCACCCTGTATAAACCGAAAGAGAGAGCCAGTCTACGTATAATAATCAAGCGAGACGCTCGTATATATATACTGAGCAAGAGGGAGCGAGAGAGAGAGAAAGAGAGTAAGGGGCCCAGCCAGGGCATTTAGGCTGATGAGGGGTTCTATAAACGGCTTTCTGCCTTTTAACCCGCCACTCTTTTCTCTACCTTTATTTATTCCACTCTCTCTCTCTCTTACTTCTTTTTTTTTATTCTTTTTTTCGTTCTCTCTCGCGGCAAGTTTCTTTCTCTCTCTCTCTCTCTCTCTCTCTCTCTCTTAGGCCGAAGAAAATTGTGCCGCGCGTGCGCGCTCGCGCCGATTAATTTTGAAATTGCCGAGAGCGCGCGCTCGCGCACCTGTCGAAGCGCGACTGACGCGCGGTGGCGGCGCGGCAGCAATGGCGCTCGAATTTCTTCGTTTATTCGCGTGGTGGTAGGTAGAGAGAGAGCGAGAGAGAGAGTGAGAGTGAGAGCCGGAGAAAGAGAAGTGTAAGTATATCGAGAGCGGCGTGTTTGAGAGCTTGTTTGCGTAGATAATTGACCGCGCGGAGAGAGAGAGCGAGGGAGAGAGAGAGAGAGAGAGAGAAAGAGAAGGAGAAGGCCTGACGTTGACGCGTGTGTGTGCGCGCCCTGATGCCGAGATGCAATACTGTATATGTATATATGGATGTATATATAAGTACGTACGTGTGTAATTTATTAATGCTGACGGCTTTTTCGGTGCAAGTTGAAAAATTACGTGCGGAGGTGACGGCGGATGGGGAGAGGAAGAGAGTGAGAGAGAGAGAGAGAGAGAGGGAGAGAAGTGGGTGTCGGTGGGAATATTTAATTTGACGATGAACATAATTTGCGAAGTTGCAGAGGCAGTACTTTGCGGTAATTGGATTTCGCCCGATAACGCACGAACTTCAATCATTTAATTTTCATTTCACGCTTTAGTTTGGTGATTAATAAAGTGACTATGGGAATTGTCGACGGTTAAATGTTACAATTATTATTTTTGCCTGTGTCAATGAAGTTAATTAATGCGTGTAAAACGTTCAGTCGTTGTTGCATAAATCATTTAAATTTATATTGTATAGTAAATTGTATACTATAAATAGTGAAAGGAATTGATTATTACAAATTATTAAAATTGCAATATATGTAAACGATTTGATACAATCTATAAAAAGAAAGTGTATAGAAAAAAGACTAATAAATGCTTTGTGAGATAAGTTAGATTTTTATGTTTATTGAAACTTATTGATTCACGATGACGAAAAAAAAACATGACACAGAACACAGTTTAGCAATTAGAGTAACTATCTATATACGTCATGATTAAATATCATTTAATAAGTGAATATTATTAAATTAAAATTTTGCTTTATTTAATTTTCAAGATCAGCTATTACCCGTAAACAAGAAAACTCCATATCACAGCTTCCTCAAAAAAAAAAAACAAACAAAAAACAAAGAAAAAATTTATCACTAACGCCATCATCTTTACCTTCCTCTCAACCTCGCAATAATAAAATAATCAATCGATAAATAATATTGGAACAAGAAACCTTCCCCACTGCCATTAAAACACGTTCTTCGTATGGAGAAAAAAAAAGAAAAGAAAGAACCGGCATCAACGCAACAAAACGCCATCATTCAGCATTAAAGCACCTAAATAAGCAAGATACACGCGCGTCACTTTACGTTCTACTTTACGAGCATGTGCGCACGCTCGCGCGTTCCCCTTACTCTCCTCCTCCTCCTCCTCCTCCTCCTCTTATTGCAATCACTGTACCTATTAATCGCTCAGAGCGTCGGGAATAGGAAACGAGGCTCGCACGCGCGCGCGAGCGCGAGTTACAGTCACTTCCACTATTCGTGATCCCCTCATTCGGGCCCCGTCCGCATGAATCACTCTCTCTCTCTTTCTCTCTCTCGCTCTTTCTCTCTCAACTGAAGCGGTAAGACGAGCAAGTATACAGAACGACGACGACGACGACGACGACGACGAGTCTCCCAAGCCTCTCCTATCAATCAAACAAAACAACTTGCCTCCTCCTCCCTTCTTCTTCTTCTTCTCTCTCTGTAACGTCCGCTCATGGTAAAAAGTATACGCTCTCGCGCACCTGAAAAATGCACTCCTTAGGCTCATTATTAGCAAAGTACACGCTCGCGCATAACTACACATCTCTCTCTCTCTCTCTCTCTCTCTCTCTCTTTCTGAGCTTTCACTCGCACCGCGCCATGTCGGCAATTCAGAGCGGAAATTCATCGGACGTCAAAGCCTCCGCTTGTGTGAGCGCTCGCTCGCACATCTCATCACGCTTAATTAAACCATAAATCTCGCTCTCTCTCTCTCTTTCTCTCTCTCTCTCTCTCTCTCTCTCTCTCTCTCTCTCTCTCTCTCTCTGTAGTGTGCTCGCGTCTCGCGCGTGCAATCAAAAAATTTCACTGCACTCGCTCTCGGCTGCGAGAGCTTTTTTCCTACCAGCCGAAAAGACGCCCAGCAATTTTACCACTGCCTAATCGTACGTATATATATATATATATATATAGAGAGAGAGAGAGAACGAGAGATACGCTTTTTCCCGCGGATAAAAATTTCGCGGCCAGTGTGTGTATGTGTAGCGCAGCAACCGTCGAATAAATAATTGAGCGGCTTTTTGCTATATATGCGAGCGGAGCTCTGTCTGAGCGTGCTTTTGTCTCCCGACTTGACAGAGAAGAAGAAGAAGGAGAAGCGGAGACAGGAGAGAAAGAAAGAAGAGAGGAGATACGCGAAGACTTTCATATTTAAAATAACTGAGACGAGAAAGAGTGAGTAAGCGCGGAAAAAAGTCACACACAGCTAATTAGGAAGGTGACGCCTGCGCGATCGTTTGCTTTTTTTTCACCTTTCTATATCTACCCTCTTTTAGAACATCGCTGCGTGTAAATGTATAAAGAAGCGCGAGAGATTGGACGCCGATTTCATTGTAACGCGCCGGTTTATAAACGTCACTGCGAGAAGATGAGAGATATATAGATCCTATCAAACTCTATAGCTGATGTGAGATGCTTGACAATGCGAATTTGTGCGACTTTCGTGAGATTAGGATCTTGTAGGCAAAAATAGTGTATACACTTGAGGTGAGAAAATTGAAATTGAGGAGTCGAGTTCAGTGGGTCGGCTAATTAGGAAGAGGATTTTCGGGTTAGTCTGCGACGTGTATGTTTATGTACACTTATATGTTAACGGTTAGAGGAAGGAAAGTAAAGACGCGAGATTTATGTGATTACGGTAATTAGGTGCATATATGTATATATATTGTATAGAAATAGGGTTATAGAGAGATGTTGTTTTGTAGATTGTCTATGTTTTTGTATAGAAGATCGGGGAGATTATAGAATAGAGAAATTTTTAGAAACTATTTTTGGTAAATATACCGGTGCAGAGAGTTGTTTGGAATTAAGGGTAATAGAAGGTGTAACCGCATTTTTACGTGGTGTTAATTAAGTTTTTAATACATGATTTAACTAAGCCTAATAGTTATGTTAAATATATACACACCATTATTTAATTTAATCAATGAAATGTACTTTTAATATAACCATTATACCGTATACATTAACGCCTTTCAAACCCCATTAATACTCGAACGACGTATATATAATACATCGCGACTCATTAAATTCCTTATACTTAATATTCCCACCTTCCTTTCGAAAAAAAACTATCACGCTGCACATACCACAATATTTTCTCCCCCTTGCAACAACAACACACAGGCATTTATTAACACAATATTGTTACGTATACGAACGCGCGCGTGCACTTCCCACACGCACATTTGTCACCCCACTCGTTATATGCCCCCGCATCTTTATCGCTCTCTCCACCATAAATCCTCTCTTCGCAATTTTTCTCCTCTCTCTCTCTCTCTCTCTCTCACTACCTACCTGTGCACCTATACACTGTATCCCCGAAAATCCATCATTGCTCCGACAATACAATCCCCCTTCCTCCTCCTCCTTTCTCTCTCTCTCTTTCCTTTTACATTCTCTTTCTTCGTTCTACCTCCACCTCTCCGTTATCGGTCCCTTTCCCCTCTATAACCTCCACCAAAAACCAGCGTGTGCGTGCACTGTAGCTGCTCCTCTCCCGCTGCTCTTTTTCCGGCGCATCCTCGTCGTCGTCTCCCGCCGCGACGAGAGCCGAGAATTCGGAAAGTCTACCGCCGCTGAAGATTATCGGTGTGCAAGAGGGCAAAAATTTCCGTCGTGTATATATACACCACAAACTTGCGTGTTTGTACTTATATATGTATATACGTATAGCCGATTTCTTTTGAACGAACGAAAGAGGAATGAGAGAAAGAGAGAAAGATGCGGGATCCACGAGTAGCGGTTTTTCGGTTTTTTGGGTGGGAGGAAGAGAGAGAGAGAGAGAGTGGATGATTTAATGGGTATCGGTTTGCCGCCGCCGTCGCTGTGTGGATGAGAGATGGCCTGTGCGTGCAGTGTCGCGAGCAAGCGAGCGCGCATTAAGGTAAATATCGTCGCGATTATTGAATGATAATGGGACGTGAGGCTTTGGCCACCTTCTTGGATATATACGTGCTCTTTTAATCGTATATGCGTGTATAGGGGAGGGAACGTTTCCTTTGTGAGCAGCTGTTTGTATCGTGAAAGATGGCTGGAGGTTCGTAAAATTAATATGTTACCGATGATGGGGTTCTAATGTATATATAAGTAAAATAAATTTTCGAGGCTAACATTTTAATTGTAGCGCCGTTAAAGTCATTGACGTTGTCTGACTTGTCCCGGCTGTATCTACTTAAATGAAATTCATAATTTTTTTTTTCTTTTTATTATATCAAACCTATAATACTTCAAGTTTTGTGTTTAAAGTATACACTGGTTTTATATTTTTCATTAATCAATTCCTTAACCCTTTTCCCTATTAAAAAAAAAAAAATTTTGTTTTCACTTTATACTGCATTTATTATCAGTTAAATATAGGTACTGTGAAAATGTGATATCTATAACCATGGTAATAACAACGATATTGTAAGGAAAGGGATAACAAAAATCATCCAAAACTCACCTGTTCATAATCAAGATTAGCAGTCAAGGTGAACACTCCAGTGCTTGGGTTCAACGAGAACACGTCATTCGCCCAATCGGAGATGAGCGCATAACTGAGCTGACTGTTAGGACCCTGAGCGTCGGCGTCATTAGCTACAACCTGACCGACACGACTACCTCGTGGCATGTTCTCCAGGACGTCGAAGGAATAAGCTGTTTGTTGAAACATCGGTGCATTATCGTTTGTATCGGTAACCTGTAACAGAAACAATTAAGCGATTATTATCATCTACCTAATAAATACCTATAAATTTATAAGTCTATTTCAGTACGCCTATATATAAGTATATATAAGTATATACACATCTTAAATCATTCGCAGCATGTGTGTGTGTGTGTCTCATTTGGACTGATATTTATTGAATTATTTGACGTAGCGTGAGAACGTGAGAAGCCTTGGGGGGATATAGCGGATATAATGCACAGTATATATGTATATACATATGTGTGTGTGTATATATACGATTTAATGACGTAAATGGATACGGAATGGAAGCCGCGGGAGTGTCACTAGCTAGAGAAAGAGAGAGAGAGAGAGAGCCTCTAAGACTCGTTTTTACGGTGACAGTAATAGGTATTAAGTTGGCAGCAATGGGAATATCTACCGTATAAATCAAACTCTCATTTGAATAATTTTCATAATGCTTATCATAAACTTTGACAAGTCATGAATGAGCGAACGCTCGCACACGCGCATACCGCGTACTTTCCTAGACGAGAAGCCTAAGAAGTCTATATCCGAAGGTGGTATATTATACCGACGTGCGGTAGACGAAGAATGAAAAAAAAAACTCGTTATGGGGATAAACGCTATATATATTGCTTCATTATCCGCTATTATTATACCTTTCAAAATAAAATTAAGATACACTCGCGTGTATTATTATATCTGTGTATTTTGGCATATGTAATAATGTATACAATAAAAATAAAGAGTAAGGTACAAACAATCACGATCGAATTAAACAATATTATCGCGCATCGCTCAACGTTGAACATAATCCTCTTTATATACCCGAAAAACATGTACAACAACATCCCACACACACACATTCGCGTTCGGTATATATACATATATATACCTACACACCATCGCAGTTGTCATTATCGTTAACATTCAATTCTCCAAATTCCGGAAAACGATATCGCGCGTCGATCCTCATAAAGTCGTATCATTTCGACGAAACTCTCGTTCTCCCGCGTAAGAATCTCTTCAAATCCAAACGAATTAAAAGCCCCTCCGCGCACGATATATTCGTAAAAACTGGAACAGCCAGGTCGAAGAAGAAGAAGGAGAAGAGACACACAGAGGAAGGAGGAAATCGAAGTCTCAAACTGCTGCTGTTGAGTCGTATATCACGTTCATTTGGCTATCCTGCTAATGGCTCGTGAAGAGAGTGAGCAAAAGCAGCGAGTCGTTAAAGTTTTGGGAAAATTGCCCACCGGATTGTATGTGTAGTAGTAGCAGCAGCAGCAGCAGAAGCAGCGACGGTATTTCCTAATAGCTTCGACTGAAGTTATTAAAAGCCGGGTGAAGAGAGTGAGATAGAGAGAGGAGGGAAGAGAGCAAAAAACACGTTGTCAACGTCGTGCCAGTGTGCTGCAGTGTGTCCTTTTTTCGACTTTGGACCGTGAATGGAGGAGTAAGAGGAGGAGAGGGTATAGCGAGAAATTAACGGGGATCGTCTCGCGAGAAATTTGAAGAATCGCACGCTTTTAAGGCATATCGATGTATATATATTCCTGTGTGTGTGTGTGTGTGTGTGTGTGTGTGTGTGTGTATATATGTATGTGTATACCCTGAAGTTATTACTGAAGAATGAAGTTCGAGCGATGGTAAAATGGCGATGGTTTTTTATCGGAATTTTATATGTATGTATACTTCAAGAAAGAAGTATCAAAGGAAGAAGAGGCTCGCGTTATTGATGAAATCCATTAATGCAAATATATCGCGACGACGGCGTTTTCTCCTCAACACTTTGCATATACTGTAAAGCTATCTTTTTATATATATATATATCTATATA
>JAYJLV010029500.1:0-30630 GCA_036873485.1 Torymus texanus | reverse complement strand
TCTCTCTCTCTCTCTCTCTCTCTCTCTCTCTCTCTCTCTCTCTCTCTCTCTCTCTCTCTCTCTCTCCCTCTCTCTCCTACTCAGAACCGTCGACCCACACAACCACATATACCGAAATACACAATAAAATATTAATTACACTCCAACCGTCCACGAATAAGCGTCAACAGCTGACGTTCCACGCGTACTGATGCCGTCATGTCCATTTCTTTCTTCCACGTTTTCACGTCCGAGAAAAGGTTCGACAGGTTGTTCTCGAGGGTCACGCGAGGGAGCACCGATTGTAATAAAAACCTTTAGAACTCCGACTGATACAAGCTGTGGATGAAAATATATACCTGCACGGACGCTTGAACTTCGAAGTTTTCTCGGTTTTGGAGATTTACAGACGTGTTAGCGTGTGTATACACTGAGAGATGAGAAAGGGAAAGTGTATATGGAAAGTTTTTGTATATGTTTTTGCAAATATTTAAAAAAGATAGAGACTTTGATTAATAATATCTTACAATACCTTTGTAAGTATCGACTTTTTTTAATATACACGTATATTAAGAAGACGCCGCACGGTATCATACGGGCAATAATATTCAAATCATAACGCTAATACAAAAATGTTACAGTTTTTATCCATATATCCGTTCATATAAATGGTTAAATATTTAATATTTTGTAGTTTTATCTCCTTAAAAATTGAAGATATCATCCCTTAAAAACTCATTTCACACGGCGAAACTCCATATACTAGCGATTATTTCGTACGTGAAACGTTTACGCATCTACAGTATATTAAAAAATCATTACAGAAACCTGTAAGAATCTTTACAGTAGCACCTGTAGATTCCCCTTTTTCTCACTACTCCACCAAACCTCCTTCCTAACCAACCCTCGGTACCCTCTATATATCATCTCCGATAACATCATTCCATTTCCCACCTTACCATCCCTTTTTGCCTCAACCGCATGCGACATCTGTATATATACCCTCTTCTATATCCCCGGCCTCCTGATACATACATTCAAAAACCAAGTCGCGTAAATTCTGCAGGAATGAGTAAAGGTCGAGTGGACAAGTGGGAAAAGCGGCTCAAGGCAAAAAAGGAGCCCAAGATGACCTTCTTTCTTCTTCAACTTCTTCTTCTCGTGAGACAGTCGTGTGTTTGCACAGGGTAGGAGATCTAATTACAAGCCGGTTCATAGGACTGGCCTAGTTTTAAGGCTTGTTCTTTTTTTTCTCGTACTGTTGAGATTCTTTTTCGGCGCGGATGGACTTATTTAGAATGCAGCGTAATTGTTTGGGAGGTGGTGGTGCGTCATGTTGGTAAGAAATTTTAGGAGGTTGGATGGTGATAAAGAGCCGGATGGGTTTGAATGGTATATAGTGATAGGAAAAAATTAATTTTTTTATATGAAGAAAATTACAGAAATTTTTGAATCATAAAAAAATCAGTTACGACGATGCTGTTGTGTTGAATGAGGTAGTAAGGAATTACTATAAGTATTTATACTTTTAAAATAATGTTTATTCATTTAAGTTTTTATCTTTAATGCATCTATTTTAAGAAAGAAAAAATCTAAAAACTTTTATTACTGCTCATCTCTCATTTCCTATCTTTTTAATTCTATATAATAAAGACGTCGATTGTAGAAACATACTCATTCAGCTCCACTCCAGCCACTCCACATTTCATTCATACCAACGCCAGACCATAATACGCTCTAAACTTCCCAAACAAAAAGAAAAAAACAGAATTTCTCGCTCACTAACAAATCTTAATCCCTACAAAAGCTCCTTCATCTCGAAAAAATCGCTGCATGACCGCGAGATCCGAAGGTTATATCTCTTACACGAACGCGCGCACAAAGAAAAGTGGGCCGCGCTTGAGTGGACTCCTTAACTCAACCTGTCTTTTTTTTATTAATTAATTATTTCTTGAACGAGTGTACGATAGTTCATCTGAATTTAAAGCCGTTGTGCGAATGGTAACGGAGTTGTAGCGAAGTCAATATGGAGTGGTAATGGTATAGAGATTTTCCACAGTGCATTAAAGATTAAAAAAAAAATGTAAGTATATGACATATGCTTTGTCTAAGATTTTGTAATATAATATCTATTGAATTATAATATCTATAAAAACTTTAAAATACATCCACTTAACCACAAATCATTTAATTTCAAATAACATAATACAATATAACATCCCTCTTTCCTCGAAATACATGTCGCCAGTTTGCCCACTCACCCGACAAAATCACCCCACGGTTTATGTATTAATAATCATCCCAACTCGTAACGAAATTACCCTAAGAAAATCACATCTAAGAGGCCCAATTTACAACGCTTAAAATGCTCTTTGACGCTTCTCCCCTTCTACTCTTCTTCCCTTCCTCTCTTACTCTCCAGGCTGCGCCTGGATTAACTCGTCGCATAATTGAATATCTTCCAAGTTAGCTCCCGAACTGTACGCCGTTTTCTTAGCCCCATCCTTATACTCGCAACGAGGCTAATTTCGCTCGTCACACATTAACGAGCCTAATTACATGTGTGTGTATGTGTGTGCAAGCGACCTACATCCGCCTTCCAGGGTAAACGTAAAATTATCGTATAGGTACGTTGGCGGAAGAATATAATATACACATACGGGGTATGTGTGACGATGGTTGGGTGAATCTGTTATTGTTTAAGAATCATGGATGTCGAGGTGTTGGTATAGAGAAAAAAAAGGAACGAAGTTAAAATGTATAGTAATTTGAAATGTAGAAGAAGTTTTTCGGATCTTGATTTATGCATGAATTGTATTTTAAAATTTTTACATAAAATGAGTTCATTAATATACTTTTATACAGATGATATAAAAAGAATAAACGAATGAAAACTTTGTTGAAAATTTCAGATATACTCTAGTTTAATTTAGCAAAGCGAATATCTTGATTAAATATTGTTTTCTTCAATTTTTATGTAGCCTATATATATATACGAATATCAAAAATGTAAAGAACGGGTACTTTTAAAATTTATAGATATTTATAGGTTATAAATTTCAAAATTAAAGTTGTGCTACATTCCTGTGAAATAAAGATATGTGAAATAATATATAGGTTCATAGATCGGATGACTTGAGTACACAATCTGGTCTCTCAGTTAATCACTCAAAAAAACGAAAAAAACATTTATAAACAGTGTAATCAACCAAAAATGAACTATTTTTCTTCATTTAAATAAAATCCTGATTATCATTTTCTTCGGTAACCAACTTACTCTATAATAATTACTTTAAAACTATCTATCGCCCAACCTATAATCCAAAA
This sequence comes from Torymus texanus, assembly GCA_036873485.1. Lineage (NCBI taxonomy): Eukaryota > Metazoa > Arthropoda > Insecta > Hymenoptera > Torymidae > Torymus > Torymus texanus. The sequence goes on along the minus strand of JAYJLV010029500.1, from coordinate 27,324 downwards.
AAATTCATCAATTACACGATCATCTTGGAGTTAACACACCACGAAACGAAATAAATATACACTTATACAGAATATCTTCAAGAGCTATACCACAATACTAAGTAAATACGCAGCCCCGGTGAGATTCCCGCTAAATACCGCCATAAATCGGGCACCTCTTTCCCTCCTCCTCTTCCTTCTCTTCTCCTCGCGGGAAGCATAAAGCAAGGGCTGTCCGCGCTGCACCTGCTCTCGGTGTAAAACGAGTACGGCAAGTCCCGAGAAAAGAGAGAGAGCGAAAGATACGAAGAATGTTTGGCCGAAGAGTCAAAACAGCCGCGAGATGTTTCGCACTGTGGTATATATCGGCGTTTTATATATATGTAAGAACGAAGAAAGACCAAGAGTTGTGTATATGAATATGATATTTTACGTTTACGATGATCTGGATTTACTTTATTATTCTTTATCTGCTTTATCTTCGGAATTCGAAAGTTTATTATATACATGCCGTTAGAATGAAAGAAAAACATTACTTACAGGATTCTACCCTCCAGGCATTGTTTGATTTTCAAAAGTTCCGATCCTTTGATAACGCGCCGGCTTTTAATTCAATAAGAAATTAAAGGCGGCCGCGGAAAGTTGAAAAAGATTTAATTTGTAAACAGCGAGTCTCGCTATATAATCGGATCATGAAGTTTGTGGATATTTTTACGAAGCTTGCCCTGAAATTTAATTGTCGAGTTATATATAATTTATAAACTGTAAACAATATCTATAATGTTGTAAAAACTACGGAAACTCTCTATTGGTATTCGAAATACTCTTTATTTCTCGTACAAAGTAAGTACATATTATTGGAATATATATATATATTTTTTTTTTAAGGGAAATCGTCTAGACAGTCATCGACCTTTTATATAGCAATAAAAGTTGCAACAACAAAAAATAGGGTTCGGAGAGTGCAAAGTCCGCGTGATCACCGACTATAGGCGCGCACGCGCGCGCACTTGTGATGTTACAGTCGAATGAAACCGCGATGAAAGGCGTCGATATACGAGCTGCGTATAATAGAGATGAATTTTACAACTTTTCTTGGGAATACTCATTGAATGTTGTACTTACGGAGCGCTAAATTAATGCTCCGAGTTAGGAGAATTGCTGGTTGTAATTTAGCGAAGATATACAGTGGTGGGAATTATTTATGACCGCTTATGAGTGTAGGTTATATAATGCAATGGAATGGTTTTAGTACAGAGTTCGTTGAACCAAATAATAAATTTCTTGTTTTTTGCTTGTATACCAATACGTATAAGTATTGCCTATGTTGAAAAAAATAAAATTTTTTATTGCTAGTGTTTATCCTTAAAAATATCAAGTTTCCATGATTGTAAATATCTTCCAAAATACTGTAAACTATATTACTGTTAAGTAACATTAAAAAGAAAATCTAAAAATGAGTGGTGCGAAACAGTTATTTATACATATATTTTGTTAAAAGTTATCAAAGTGACAATTGAAAACCAATATTGATTGTAACATATAAATCTTATTTTCAATCAACCATTCTATTTCTTCCAGATAACCAAACTAACGACTTCAATAAAATTCAACAGATTTTTCAAATCCTTCAAATGATTTATATATACTTTTAATCCCACATCGAAATCCAAAACTGCCATCCAATTCCCATCTTTCCATCTTAAATCCTTCCACCACATCACCAACAACTTCCCATATTTTTCATCCATCACACCTCCCCCTTTATCACGCCATTAATTTAACCTTCTTCCTCTTACTACTGGCGAAACAATGAAAAATCTCACTGGAGAAACAAAAGTTTAATCTGAAATCGCGCCGGGAAATTTTTCAAGTCGCGTTAGCGTAACCCGACGCTACAGCTCTCAGCTCCGATAGGAGATAAGCGCTGCCGCAGAGCGACGTGCGGAGAGCAACGCGCGAGAGTAATAGAAATACATCCTCACTCTTCCTCCCCACCTTCGAGCGCGTGCCATTCGTCACAATGACGCGGCTGGAAATCGCGAAAAACGAGGTTGCGGGAGAGAGAGAGAGAGAGAGAGAGCGATGGAGATAGGTGGACAAACGGAGGGGGTTTCGACTTCTGTCGTCGTCGCGTCGTGTCGTTGGGTGCAATTGGGGAGAGGAAGGAGTGATGGGTCTTTTCTCAGGGATCGTTGGATTTTGAGGGGGATTGCGGCTTGATATCTTTAGTTATTTATTACGTGTAGTTGAGAATTCGGTGGTTTTTGTAGTGTTGTATGTATATCAAGGTAAGGTGCACAATGATTCATTTATTGTATATACGATGAAGTAGTGCACAATTTATGTGTACTTTTGTCGTGGTATTCATTTAAGAATTTCATTTTTTTTAAATTTGTTTTAAAAACGATTTGGTTTTTGTTTATGCATTATAAATTTTAATTTGTTGAATTTTTATAAAATGTTATATGAATTATATTTCATTAAATAAATATTTCATGTGGTAGTTATAAAAAGTCCACACCGAACTCAAAAATATTATAAGAGAAGTTTGTATTCCAGAACACTTTCGTTGTTTTAAATCCTATATCTGTACTATAATAATTTATCTTTCTATTCGACAAATATTTAAAATTTTTGATTATCGAATTTATAATAAAAATTCTAAATTCGTAAGCAGAATATCTGAGAATCCACAACATTTAGTTGAAATTCCATCTCCATCATAATAACATCCACGTTAATAGAATGATTATTCAACATAAGTACAAGCACACAATTCGAACAATAACACTCGAATCACCACGTACATCTCCTTAAATTTAAAATACCCTCTATACCCTTTAACACTAACAAACAACCGCTATAATTCCAAATCCACCCAATCCAACTAAACGCAAAGCTACCCCCATAACAAAAAACCCTCCTCGTCCTCCTCCTACCAACAATACCCATCAGTATATTCTACTCTTTTTACGCTCAGCACGTAGTACACCTATATCCGCACGTATATATACACACACCTATACACGTACATTTTCGAGACCGGGCCAAAACGCGATATACGCGACTGTTATACTATACTACTGCGCGTGCGAGGGAAACGAACGAGATTGCGCGAAAGGTGCATGTGCACGGGGCTTCGCGTGAAGGAAATTGGAGACGCAATTGTTTTACGTCGAAAAGGGAAAGAGAGAGGAGGTAAATCGATTCGTGGAGCTTGATTATTGCCCCCTTCCTCTTGCAACTTTGCATAATAGGGAATTTATTGGGAGAGGAGATGGTATTATGGTAGTTATTTGTGTGTGCGTGCGCGTGTGTGTGGATAAGGGCGAAGGGAATGAAAATCTTGGATAAACTTGTACGAGGTGTATATATGTATATAATTGAGTTGAATTTATTATGTATATGCCTACACGAGGATCAATTTAATGTATACACGTATGTTTGTATATAATGTTATCGAAAGTCGTTCAATTAATCGAAACAGAAGTAACATTCGTGACGATTGAATTTACATAAACCAAAGTTATAGAACTTTGTATACAATAAAAGAGAAAAAAAAATCAGTCGTTAAAGCACTTCGGTCTGTATACATATAACGTATACACTTCTTCGAGTTATTAAGCGTTTTCTCTTCCTCTCTCCCTCCCCGCCGCGGAAATGAGAAAAGTTTCGGCGCGAATTGATGAAACGAAATGATATGTATATTAGAATTGTTCGCTGAATATTCCTCCTCTTCCTCGTCGTCGTCATCTGCACTGATTATTACACCACAGAGTATACACACCAATGCCTTATCGCAACCTACATATATACAACCTTGTTCCCTTACTTCCTCCCCCTTACTATCCATCACATTCCATGGTATTCATTAATCCCTTTGGCGAATCTAATGTTTTTATTCTCGCGTGTGTACACGTGTATACGTATTATACATAACACGCTAACGGTTGCGCACGCGCATCCTCTCGCTTTCTATCCACCATTCCCTTATCTCGCTTTCTTTCTCTCTCTCTCTCTCTCTCTCTCTCTCTCTCTCTCTCTCTTTCTCTCTCTCTCTTTCTCTCTCTCTCTTTGTCTCTCTCTCTTTCTCTCTCTCTCTTTCTCTCTCTCTCTCTCTTTCTCTCTCTCTCTCTCTCTTTCTCTCTCTCTCTCTTTCCTCGGTTAATTACACGTCGTTGCTGGGAAAGATCCCAGGGCCACTTCCGACCATTCTTCGCTCTCTTGCGTACGCAGACATGCAAGTATAAGGTATATACGCGTGTATTACGCTGTATATATGCATGCGTGCAGTTTCCCTCTCTCTTTCTTTACCTCCCCCGTAGTTTTTATCTTTCTTTCCTCGCTCTCTTCCTCTCTCTCTCTCTCTCTCTGCTTCTTGCCTTACTTTCGAACTCGAGCGAGCGATTTTCTTTTCCGCGCTGTGCGCTTTTCAGGCTACACTGCGAGTATAGCAAGCAAGAGAGTAGTGGAGAGGGAAAGAGGCACTCCGACTCGGTAGGTCTTTATTTTCCGTTCGCAGACGAGGGAACACGTCAAGCTTAGTTTTTTTCGTCGTATATATATACACGTATATGGTATACCTATATATATATATATACTGCACGTACCAGCCTATTACGCGCCTTTTTTACCAGAAAGCGTGAGGCAGAAAAACGCCGCGTTGCGTTTTTCGTTTGCCAGTTGTGTGTGTGTGTGTATAACATGTGTGTGTAGTAGCGACTGAATATGGGTTTTTTTTTGGTAGAGGGGTTGTTGGCAATAATGGAATTTTAAACGGGGTGATTAAGAAAAGTTGACTGGTGGAAACTGAGAGAAAGTTGGAAATCGTAAGAGGCGGTAATATCGTACTTTTCTAAGAAATTTTGCTTTTTCCTTTTCCATTTTTTTCTAGAGTAATTGTAATTAATATTGCAAGAACTATTTGAGGAAAAGAAGCAAAATTGGGGTGTTTGGTTACACTAAAAATTTGTTACCTTTATGTAAAAATCAAGGGATAAAAAGACATTAATTTATACGTCAATGAATAAATAAGATATTCATAGACTGGGCACTAATAATATCGCTGTTCAAATTTTTAATATTAATAAGAAAAACAACATCTTTCATTTGTATTAAATTTTATAATTTTTGAATGCAGTTGATTAAAATGCATTTTATATGCTTGATTCGTTTTCGTGCACCCAATTCCATGTATTTTAACATGAAGTAGAAGTATATATCATTACCGTTAGATCAGCAACGCGTTTCTTTGATAAAATATTGTTCATAGTATAAACAAGGATGAAGCCTGTATGAAATAAATCAGCATAGTTATAAAGTGACGTGTAGACACTGATTAGGAACCCCATGAAAAAATTTATTAACAAGGATATTACTATACTACTCACATTATCTACAATAAAATGTTAAATATAATAAGCTATACGTGAAATTATAAGTCTCGACCAAATCATAACCATCTACTCCCTAGCTATACATTCCACTGTCATTTTTCTCTAATCTCTTAATTCGACATATAAACACTCGCACCTCCTCACTTCCCTCGCACTCCACATCGCTTTACAAAAATTCCCACCTACACAACCGCAACCGCTCGCTCACCTTCTCTCCTCTATTTAATCGCCATTGCAATCGCACACCGCGGCGTCGCGCGCAGCCTCGATTTATATTCATCGAGGCCGCGCAACGGTGGTGCGCTATATACTCACACCTATATACACACACACACATATACTATATAACCAACTATACTACAACACCGCCATACCTCCGTCATCCTTCCGGCACCGTGCAAAAGTCGCCGCGCGTGAGAAACTTTCATGCCGAATGCAGTACGAACCCTGCGGTGCAACAAACAGAAAAAAAGAAAAAAAGAAAGAAAGAAGGACGACGATTACCCAACAGGCGAGAAACAATGGCCGACACTACAGCGCGACTGATGAGATTTTTATTCGATGTGCATGTATTTTACGGCTGAGAGAGAGAGAGAGAGAAGGGAGGAGGAAGAGATAGAAGAGAAGAGTAATTGAAAGTCGAGTCGGCGAATTTAAATGAAAAATTTAAGAGAGGAGGTGTATGTGTGTGGAAAGAGAGCGGAAGGGAGTCGATTGCTGCGCGATTGATGGGTGTGTAATGAGATTAAGAGCGAGCTCGAGTTACGAGGTGACTGCTGCCGCCGCTGCTGCTGCTGCGCTTTGTCCGGTTGGTTTCTTTTTCTTTGATTGCTGGGAGGAAGTTGAGAGAGTGTATGTGTATATATGTGTGGTTCCGAGGTTGCTTGATGGGTTGGAGAGATAGAGGTATATGAATTGGAAAAAACAAAATGCAGTTTTACATCCTATCGCGGTACCTGATATATATACGTGGAAGAAGCTATTTCTCTAATAAACTCATAGACAATTTACAAATCGATATATCTATTATTATACTATGGAAGCCCCTCAACGCGATTACTTTTGCCGGTTTTCGTTTATTCAAAATTTTTACACGTCTTTGAAAGCGTCGCGTATATATTTACTAACTCGCTCGTATAGTACGCGCTTATGTTACTCTGCTGCTCAGTAAATAACGCGTTGCAGATGTGGTGATTATTTCGGTGGATATAAGGAGAAGGAAGGGAGGGTGCAAGAAAGGAAGAGTGGACTGGAAATTGTCGGGGCGAATAGATGGTCGACAGTGGAGTGGAAACGTAAGCAAATGATTTTTCAGCCGAAGTTTGGGTATATACAAGTTGTAAAGTTGTAAAGTGTATGGTATGTAGCTGTTGGTAAAGTTTGCATGCACGTCAAAATAGATTAGCTTTATTTTCATTTCGAGAGAGTTTTGTATAGTCAGAGCTATATATCATAGATATAATTGGGAATGATTAAACGTAAAGGAATGTCTTACACACATGTTGCAACTCAAATAACCACGAGTATAAATAAATTATTTCTAGTTTATAGTAGAATGTGTTATTTATTAATTATATATTTATATAGATAAAAATACATTTTCATGCAATAATCATGATACTACGTTCTATACGTTTGACTTAACGTTATTAATCCTATTTTCCAGGAACCCTCGTGCACGTAAGTACATATAATATCAACGGAATAAATCCATCCTACCTGACATTAAAAACCATCGTCTTCCCACCAACCCCTTCCCTCTCTCCTTCACTCATTAACAACCTTCCAGCTACAACGCATTACACTTCGAGCATATATATATGTGTACACTATGTACACGCAACCCCTCGAGCGCCATATATACACACACACGCACGCCATCCCTATTTATCATCACATTACGCGGCCATAATTCGAGCGAGAGTAAGCTGCGCGAGTGCGAGCGCCGACTGTGTATTTACCTTTCCCAGGGCTGTTTCAATATTCAACCGGCGTGAGCTAGTGAGAGTGCGAGGAGAGGGAGAGTATAGAGAGCTACCGAACGTCGCGCGTGTACGGGAGTTCTGAGGAATATCGCGCGCTTGGACGAGTATAGCTTGTGTATATATGTGTGAATTGGGTTAGTAGTGGTGAAATGTTGAATAGTTCGTTTGGTGTGTATAGGTGGAGGTGTTTGATTTTTTATTTTTTTTTGTGTTGATTTTGGGGATATTTTATATTCGCTGAAAAAATTTATTTTCGTGGTAAAAATATTCCGTGGTTATTAAAAATATGGTGCAAAGGATTCGTTCAATATGACGGGATGTAATAGTTATTTTCGACACAGGTGCGATAAAAATGATTTTGCCACATGTGTGTGAGAATCATTTTTCGCATGTGTATCGAACATTATTTTTAACACGACGTGCGCGAAATACGTTATTGTGCACGTTTGCCTTCGCATAGAGTGTGAAAAAAAACATGTTATAATTGTTTTCCGAGGTGTTAGGAATCAAAATACATGATTTTTGAAAAATGTCTGTATGGATGTATGTGTGTCTGTACGCCTGGATTTCAGCTTCTACTGGGTCGATATTAACCGAACAGATATCACTTTTTTTGTGTGTGATGGCGGGTCAAAATCTGTTTTTTGATTGGGCCGATGCTTTTTTGTTTTATTTCGAATTTTCGTTTTTCTCAAAATTTATTTTTGCTTTTATTTAATGATAAAATCAAGATATTTTAATCGGACGGATAGTATTCGAAAGAGAATTAAAATACCTATATTTTCTAAAAAAAAAAAAAGAAATTTTAGCTACCATGGTTCTTTTCTTATTAAAAAAAACGTGTTTTCTTTTAAAAAGCTTATAACTTCCAAACTAAACGGTCAATTTTTTTGAGGAAAATCGTGATAATGTAAAATATAAATAGATACACTCTGTAAAAATTTGAATTCATTCTGTTAGTTTTTGAGGAAAAAATTGAGAAATGGAAAAAATGAGTTTTGTATGTTCAACGATTACGGGACTAAAATTTACTTAATCACTTATAGAGGTAGATTTTGGATAGTTCTCAGTCAAGTTCTTTGGGCAAAATGACTGGTTTATAAATTTCAAAGATATTTAAGGTTAAAATTTGTTTAACCTTTTTCCCAAATCGTGTAATTTTGCGAGAACGGCTCTATGTATATAAATCGGATAGATAGTATTCGAAAGAGAATTGAAATACCTATATTTTCTAAAAAAAAATATTTTCTAGCTATCACGGTTCTTTTGTTATTAACAAAAACGTAAAAATTGAAAAATGAAAATAAAATGAGTTTTGTATGTCCAACGATTACGGGAGTAAAATTGTCAATTGACTTTTCTCGTAATTACTGCCTTTATGATCGTTTTTCTCACAGTCTTATAACGAGTTTTCAATCATTATAAAAGCGATATTTCAATCATCATAATTCATTAAAGGATCATCAGCAAATAAAGTTTGAGGAAGCCACGGGTCAATGAATTGGCAGCGATTTTTCTTTTTGTTTTGATTGAAAACTATGCGACAGACTAAAAATACTTTGTAAACAATATTCAGACCTTTTGACATTTTTTTCGCATATTTGTTATGTAGATGTTGCGTTATCAAAAAATATGTTGAAAATAACTATAGAAGTGTCAACTCTATAAAGATAGAGTCAACGATTAATTCAAACATGATATATTTTCTACCAAACCACCTATATACAAAAATACGCTTTTTAGATACATTCTATGTCTAACAACCAGGCTACACACAAATGATTTTAAATACCTCTAAAACTTCACTCAAAACCGACATCACCAACAACACCATAGCGCCGCTACACGCGCTCATTAAAATTCCCGTAGCCTCCATCGGACCCGACACCTCGACGTGTGCATATATGTGTATTTATCACGAAAACACAAAACATCCGACGTTTACGCCTCTTCCTTGTACCCTTTTGAAACCACAGACCTCGAGGCTTCGTATATACCAAAACTTCAAAACATTCGGCAAATCACTCGGGGGCGAATATTTCCACTGAAAAAAAAACGTGCGCGCGAGTTGGTAACTTTTTGAGCGCACGCGAGAAATATAACATATATTTGCGAAAAAGCGGATTTGCATTCGCGTGCAGGTGAACTGAAAAGAGAAATAGTGAGAGAAAGGTTAATCGATATATAGGAGAGAATGCATGCGGGTAGAAGAATTAAGTAATTTCGCATGCCGAGGATTTTTCGCGCGTTGGGGGGTTTAGTTTTGAGTGGAAGGTATATGAGTTTGTTTTGTTGTTTATGGTATACAGTTTGTCATTGCGATTCTTTCTGTTGTGTAGGCGTCGTACGAAAAGATTTTTTGATAATTATTTTTCTTAACAAATCAAATGGAATAGCATATATTTGATAAGTTGCTTATTAAGGAGGTTTTATACCAACTATACTAGTAAAGAATGTGTATACGTTTTAATTCTTGCTTATTTACGAGGTATATATTATATTAAACAACCTGCGCATTACTAAACTTTTACCAAATAATAATTATACATTCGAATTCAACAATTCTGTTTATTCTAATTATAAATTAACCGCCCCCCCCCCCTATCGAATGCATATATTTTGTAGAATTATGTTAAACAATTGTCGAAGAATCTTCTGTTAACCAAGAACTGTTCGTTCAAATCTTATCGTCGCTTACTGAAATATTATAGAGCAAAAAAAAATAGAATCTCTCATAAGATCCTGTGTTAAAAAACCAAAATTTTAATTAAAGCTGTATACATTAATCTATCTACATACAAATTTTCATCAATAATTCTTAGCGTTATTTCCATTTATCACATATATAACCACCTTAATACACGTAAAACAAATATGTTTACACCCAAACCTATACCAACTACCAACCCTCCTCGAACCCAGCACGAAAATTATACAACCGACCGTTGTCGCGCACGCATATACGTACTTTTATTCGTAGAATTCGCTACCCCAAACATATAACATTACCTTCGCCCTTTCTGTGGCTTTTGCGGTACGCGAGCGTGGCTTCGTACGCGTGCCACCGATCCTACAGAAGATAAAAACGCTTTCGCATTCTTACATGCCGTCATGAGGCTTTATTTCGGTTTGGGTTTTCGATGGTGAGCCTATCATGGTGGAATGTAAAGTGATGGGTTATGTCGAAAGTATATTTTCGTGGTCGCTTTGAGGGTATTTGGTTTATGGTTCAGTTGGATTGAAAATAATGACTGTTCGTTATGTAGTTATATTTTCGTTATGTTTTTTAGTACATTATATTGCATTGTAAAGTTTAAATATAGAATATTCTTGATAAAGTATAATTATAAATGAAGTAATTATTTCCATTATGAAATGTATTATTTTGTATTTTACGTTGTTATATGATAAGAATAATGTTTTCAGCTCAGTGAATTTCATGTAAGTATGTGATATTTCAATGTTTAAAAATACAAATGATTTTCAACTGCAGCTAAAAGCTTTATATTTTATACTTTAAATATATCTCTGATAAAATATAAATATTACATATCAATATATACATATTTGGCTATCTATATCCAGTATACGGTACTGTGATTTTAGGAAACGAAAATTCAACAATGTTCATCTCAAATGCAACGTAAATCAATAAAGTCCTCGTCTATTTGCATAGCTTCGTTGCACATACTTTTCCATAAATAGTAGTATATAAAATACACCGTGATTATTATTTATTCCCTCGTTTCTTTGTACTTATCGCAAAGAATGCGTCGTTTCTTAATGCACGCATATATAATTTTTGACCACAAGAACAGCAAAAATAATCACCAATTACCAAAACCTCCATTAGGGTCACTTTACTTACGTGAATATTCGCGTGTCTTCCTATATATCCCTTCTAAAAGCCCACTCTTATAATTCAAAAATTCCATTTATCCGAAGACCCTGCGCGCCACTGCTCTAAATAACCTCAGCTACTCACTTCCATCCTTATAGAGCCTTTTCATCCGCAACGACGACGACATGCCTTCAATTCTACCTTATCGCACTCGTTATTATTACGCCCACCCGTGGCCTGAGAGCCGCTCGACGATTAGATTACTTACCTCTTTCTCTCTCCTCTACCGAAAATTTCTTTCTCCCTCCTTGCCTCCCTTCGTGCATGAGGGATGCTTTATGCTTTCTTCGAAGGCACGAAAGAAGTTATTACGCTCATTAGCGAAATTGGCCCGAGAGAGAGAGAGAGGCGCCGCTACGAGCATTTTTCTCCAACGAATGCGACGGGTAAGAGTGGTTTTTAATGGGAGGAGAGAAAGAGAAAGAGAAAGAGAGAGGGAGAGTGGAAAAGGTTACACGAAGGAGTGATCGATCGCGGCGAAGAGAAAAGTATTGGGGGTGAGTATTTACAATGAGATTTGAATTACGATTTTTTATAGAATATTTATACTTGTTCTTGTAGATTATATCATTATTTTTTATGAGTCAAATTTAATCATGTGTTCTTCGGTTTTCTAGCAGTAATAATAAAACAGTGTTTCCGTTGTAGTTCAGCAAGAAACGAGATTGTCTAATTTCATCGATTTTAAGTCGTTTAAATTAGTATATCTGCTAAATTAGAAAACTGCGATAAAGTAGATCAGTTTTTACAGAACAAATATTGGCTCGAGAGGTATAATTCTAAGGTAATAAATTATACTGATAAAAAGAACTTTAATCGCGGAATATTAAGATAATAATTAATCATATGAAATATTAAGAGAATTCATGATGTACTTGATTTATTTTCAGGAATACTTTTGTAAAAACTCTATATCTGTAATATTTTCATTGCTATTCCCATTTTTTACAATGTATTTAAAAAGAATTTGCAGATTATTTACGTAAAAAATGACAAATGAATGTCTGTTTTATCAGTCGCTTCATAAAACCAACATAACAAGTTAATTTTCAATAATTTAAATAATCATTCATCTCATACTAGTTTCTGTCACACAACCATAATCGCCACCTGTTCCCTTCGCACATCACCCTTAGACATCCCCACAACTCACTCGACCAACTTCACCTCATCATCGGCACATAAGCAACATCACGCGAGCAGGAGAACGACGGAATCCCGACGGGCGCGAAAGGCGCGGCCGGTTGGGCATGTCCGCGTGTGCGAATTTGAATAATGCGCGCGCCCGACATTCCGCCTACGTGTGTACGTGCATACGTGGGAATTGCCAACTCCGATGCAAGGAATCTCCTCCTCGTCCTCCCCAGGTGATTATAAACGGATTATGCCAGATGTGTGGGAGGGAAGGAATAGGAAGAGGAAGGTTTTGATTGACGGAAAGTTTTTCGAGTGGGGGTTACGGTGGGATGTATGATTTTGGGTTTAGAGGTGGTTTGAAGTTGGTGATTGTGAAAATTGTAGCTTTTCTAGAGAAGAGGTTATATAGGAGAAAGTTAAGTGGCATTATGTTTGATATGATTTTATAGTGTATAGTGAATGGTTAATTTGATCGAATGTGTTGAAAGTGGAAAGAAAATGACTAAACATTTAATGAAGCTACTAAAACATAGTATGGAAGAATTTAAGGGCTATTCGGAATAAGCTGGGCATATCTTTTATGGAAAACCCATATGCCCTTATTCCGAATAGCTCTTCAATTATGTCTTGGTGGTAAGAAAGAGATAGAATCTTACGTAGCTATTAAATTTCGATTTTTGTTAATCTTTTTAGAAATTACGCTATGAGCAATACATAGACCATAATCGAATAAAGAAAGCATTTCATTTGTGTATACAGAAATTTACAATTTCTCATAAGCGTTAATAGCTTACTCAATTAAAGAGGTCTGATAAAACTAGATAAAAAAGTGCAGAAACCAATAGTCTATATGGTTTTTGCATCCGAATAATATTATGAATTTTTAATAAAGCGTTTTCAATTAATCAAAAAAATAAAGCTATAATATTAATCGCCCATTGGTATGGAAATATTATTACAGATGAAATGGGAAAAGATATACATATTTACAGAAATTAATTTGACATAATAATTAGGTTTATAACATTTTTATGTAGTTAAATTATCTTTAATATTTTATTCAAAGTTTTATCACTTTAAAGTTTCAATGTACTATATTATAATTTGCAAGAGATATAATGTACTATATTATAATTTTATAAATCCAAAAAAGTTTAAGTAAATGGTACGTGTTTTATATTTTTTGTAATTAAATATTGGTGAACGGTAATTCTATTTGCTCTGTAATATTAATATTTGACTTTAATTATAGAATTTGATTATTAATTAGACTGAATCAAGAGTTTCTGTTATTTCATTAATCTACTTATAAATTTCTAACTGATCTTTTATTCGCAAAGCAAACTTTATTGTATCAAGTATCGTATAAATATTAAGTGGTACGCCTATAGACTAGAGATTGAAATCCCTGTTAGCCGTTAAAAGAGAAGTTATATGAAAATATGGGTCAGCAATTAAAGATTTATAATGACCAATATTAATAACATTTTTGTGACTTCTTTATACGATATATATTCAAACTTATTATAGAATATATACTCAATATACAGGATGGTTTTCACTAAAAAATTAATTAAAATCTATTTCATTTTTTATATAGTTAAGACAAGTTATTTGCAAACCTTGTTATTGTTCATTAAAAAATTTATATAACAGAACAATAACGTAAATTTGAAAAGGCCAAGTGGCAATGCATTGACAGCGTATTTTTGTTATATAAAACCTTGTACAGAAACCAGTCTTGTTAAGGACGTCATTAGACGTGTTAGTTTTCACAGAAATGTAAAAAACCTGCTGTAGTCTTCACACGAACGTTGTAAGATATTCTAGTCAGAAGCGTAGAGAAAACGTGTTGGTTTTCGCCAAAAAAGGTCAAAAAGTGCCACTACTTTTCGAAATAATAATAAAAAAGTTAAATATGCTCCTCTTCTCAAAGACTTGAGAATTGTATTATACTTTTAGTATACGGCACGTAGATGTAACCGAGCGGTGGCTTTTGTTAAATCAGCATGTCGTAAAAAAATGACAAAAGAAGAGACGTTGTATTTGATTGAAATCGTTCTGAAAATAGGTCAACCATGTATCTTGCAGGTAGATTTATTAAATCATAAAATGCACGTCAATATTGTATCGTAAAAATGAAAATAAATGCTTTACTTTGCATGACGTTTTATGATGATGAGTAAACAAACGTATATACTCGAAAGTTCACTTTGAAAGTGCTATAATTATTCTTCACTCAACCTGTAACTTTTTTTTTTAACAAATTCAAAACAACAATTAATTGAACATTCCGAAAAAAAAGAAAATAGAAACTCAGAGTATTCGACTGATTCCCGACATGACGATAATTCAATTACACACCGTTACAAAACGTCGAGTAGCATGCGTCAGGCTAATTCCCGAAAAGTCAAAAGCGCTCTGGAATCCGTAACACCGATCGCTTTGAAGTCCCATCATCGCTCTAATTTGATGAACCGAAAACGCAATTTAGCTCCAGAAGTCACTTCCGGGCTGCTGCACTTGCAAAAGACAAACCTTATACCACCACCGAAGAAATCGAATTTCCCCGGGACCAAATCCTGCTTTGACCTACACGCTCGTCGAATCGAAAACGAGACAGAGAAAAAAAAACGCGAAAATCGCACAAAATTCACCCGGATTTTCATTTATTTACCATGAAATCGAGAGATGAAGTATCTATATATATAGATACACATACATGAACGTATCGAATACTGGGTTATATATAGGACGAAAGCGTGTGCGAGCGCGCGAGTGGCAATAAAATTACGAAAATCCGATTTTATCGTGCACACGAGGGGGAAAGAAGGAGCTGCTAGTGATGCCTGATTCCATGTATTTTTTTTTGTTGCCCTCCCCAATCAGCGTGGGATTCCGAAATAAGCAGATATATGAGGGTGCGAGAGTCTTTGACCTCGCGCGTGAATGTGTGTTGGGTGCGATAGCTATGGTTCACGGGTCGCGTATATATATGCGGTTCAGTTGCTCTTTTCGCGCGTGGTGTTATGTTTGTGCAGATGTGATATCTGGGATATTGCATTTGCTTTTCTTTTTTTAGAGTGAGTAAAGTGGTTTTAGGTGGTAAATTCTGTTATGGTATGATATAATAAATGTCGAGTAGTTTAGAATATTTTATTTTTTAAATAATTGTAAGTGGGGTGTCGAACATTGAGAAAAAACGTTGATTAAATATTATAAGAATAATTCAATTTGCAGCTTGTTCTTAAATAAGGTACAAAATAAAAAAAAAAACAAATTTCAATTCATTCAATACCTATTTTATTATGAATTTTCAAGAAGTTTTTATCATTCCCTTTTATATACCAACAAGAAAAAATAACATACACGCACGCCGCACACGATCCCGCAAAATCGTTATTCATTGCGTGTGTGTATATATATACATATATATTTTTCGAGTTTTCATGAACCGGCAAAACAAAAGCGCACCGCGGAAAAATACACTTTTCTATCGTACACCAAATCCTACGCGCGAAAAAACACAGCCAGCGCGTATATAGAAATCAGAAAATAAAAAAGCAGATGCGGGAAAACGCGCAATTCCCCAGAGAGAAAGAGAGAGAAAGAGCAGCAGCCTCGGCTCGCAATAAAACGCCCGCGCGTTGGGCATAGATTCGGGACATACTCGTATACGCGTCGGTGTGTCGAAATCAATATAAACATCACACGCTCGACGTCTCGCAACCCTGTGGGACAAAAATCAAACGACGTAGACGAGGGTTTGTAGCAAGGGAGTGAAATTTTTTTAGGTTACATGAGGGAATGGGTAGTTTGGGTGATTGCGGACGGTGAGTTATATGAGGATAAGGTATAGAGATAGGGAGGTAGTGTATATGATGATGTAGAGGATAACAGGGGGATCGAGAGGTTTCGTATGTAGCGGAATGAGAAAGATGTGTAGAGGTTTTTTTTGCAAATTTTTAAGATAAATGTTAGAAATTTTGGTTCATAAGTATATTGGTGTTGTGTATCAAACGAGCAAAGATTATTAATTAATTTTTCTTTGATAAGTATATATGACTAAATTGTTAAATGAAGAACTTTCAATGTACGCCTGATGGAACATCATTTTTGTGTCTGCGTCGTAAAATCACATTTTCTTCCAATTTCTTAGCCTTTTGGTTGAAAAATCTTGGAAATTGGAAAAAATAGTAGCAAAATCGTTTCGTAAATGGAAAAAAATGAACAACCCTCTACTAAGGATAAAAAGTATAAATTTATTTATCGGAGAACGTTCAAAATTTTCTTTTCCCCAAGAACATGCGATGCTTTTGAAATTTTTATTCATCCTCAGTAAATATAACCTTCGAAATTTTTAAAATAAACCAAAAATCAAATTACAATAATATTAACGATACACTAAAAACGATAACCCTATCTTCTACTTAAAGCCAACAAAAAATCCTCCGAATGTTTATTTTACTTACGAAAATCGTATATACTTTCACTTCAAAATAATCTCCCGCATCTACTAAAATACAGTCGAAACCCTTCTTATCGCTTGCTTTCAATTCATAATCATTTACAACCTTACTTACCACTCCCGAACTCCATAAATCCATTAAAACCCAATTAACCACTCGAGTCTCTCCTGTATACCACCGACCTCGAATATATAGATATATCGTACCACGGCACGACTCTTCCCATTCCATCTATATACCGCGAAGGAACTTTGACCGGCGCGCGCGATCATCCGAAAGAGCGGCATGGCGCTTCTTATATATATATATATATATACTCTCTTTCTCTCTCGTACATGTAGTACATGTATGTATGTGTGTGTGTGTGCTCCCGCTGCAAGGGCTTGTAACCGTAAAATTTTACGACGAATCGGAGGACGGGCATGCGCGCGGTGGTCATTACTTTTTGGTTCTCCCTCTCTCTCCCTCTCTTCTTATTTTTCGCGGAATCGAGCCGAGAGAGAGAGAGAGAGAGAGTACGTAACGTTTGGAATTTATCGAAATTCTCTCTACCGAACGAAATGACTTCCATACAATTTTTTATGCCTCGTTTCGAATTTCTTGCGTGCTCCGCTTCGACGTTCTTTTTGTAGGTGTGTATGTATGTGTATATAGGTAAGAAGGAAAGAGGTTATACGTGGTGGACAGAGGCGGTGCTTTTATGAAGAGCGCGCGCGCGCGCGTGGTTTACGTACTTGCACGGAAGGGAAATAAAATTACGGTAATGCTGTTTAGAATGGTTTGCTTATGAAGGTGAATGGTTTATGGTACAATGTGCGATGCTCTGTTTTGTTGTTTTTTGTAATTGGGTTATGGTTTGTTTTTTCAGGCTTTTAAACGTTAATTTCACGTGTTTTATTTCGGTTCAGTTGATCGATTACGAGATTTAAAACACGATGTGATTTTTTAAGGGCGGTAGTATTTTTATAGAGTTTTATTTAAGTATTAGCTCTAAACTTGTAAACGTACGAGATATTTTTTCTATTTTCTTGGATTTTTGCTACAATTCAAATGAAGTATAACTAGCACTGTCTGCTTTTATTAAAAAGTCATTCCTCACATTGTCATTCAAGTACTATTTTATTAGTGTTATTTCTCTATTTATGAAAATAAAACTCTAAATTGAAAAACAACATATCACCTATATTTATAGCTTCTCAGTTATCCCATTTTTCAGTCATCCAAAGACGAAAAAGCATTTATAAAACGTCTATTTTAGTAAACCTATCCTGATTAATCAACTATATATAAATCCAGTTTCTTTTTTTCTCTAAAAAAAAAGAATGTGTACGATATACCAAATACAACCATAATTTATCGTATATTCCTTATCCAAATCGCCACAACTCATCCACCTCCGCATCTCCCACCCCACCGTCAAACCCATCACCCTACTGGCTTCGTATCTGTCTTTCTTCACTTGCGACCTCCGCGCGTATCAGTACCTCCCACAGCTAGCTTCTCAACGAAAAATTCTTCTCTTCCTCTATGCCCTCTCGTACGACCTACATACGCGGGGTATCGCCTCGGAGAATTAATAATCTCTTTTTCCTCCTCGGCCGTATATACGATGATTCCCTGGGGCGGCAAGAAAAATGTAGGACACACGAGACGTCAACGTGAATGTGCATATATCTATATAAAACTTGAGAGAGGAAGAGAGAGAGAGAGAGAGTCGAGTGCAGTCTGTTTCGGATTGTAGCTATTGTAGTTTAGTATTTTCGCTGGGCCATCTTTTAGGTATTGTCTGCAGAGGAGGGAGTGGAAAGTGTATATTGAGTGGGCCGCGAGGAATATGGTCAAGTGTGGAGCAACGGATCGCGCGTGTATATAGTTCGCGGGGTGTATTCACGAAATTACTTTGGGATGGAGATGAGTGGCTTTAATTTTCGGTCGATAAATCGATGTGGAGTGGAGGTTCTTTAACGATGAAGGGAAAGGGTGAAAGAGTTGAAAAGTTTGCTGGAGTGAAGAATCGTTGAGTGTAGGTTGAACAATTTCAGTCATTAAGAAGATAGATTGTGCAGTTTGTCGTTTATTATAATAAAGGAAATACTATACTATACTATACTACTGATACATCGACTTCTTCATATAATGGTTTTCAATTAAAACAAAAAAACTACTACATATAAGATTTATTTATTTATTTAACCAAATTGATTACTTAAAATAAACCCTATAAAGGTAAACGTAGTTTAAACCCGTACATAGGCTGGAATAACATTTTATCAAACGTTATGACATCTCCATGAACTTCCATTATAGGATGTTTGCGTTTGATAAATCCTTAAAAACTAACTTAAAACTAATATCGGAATTACAAAAACATAAATATTATTTAAATATAAAATTTACAAGATTAACAAAAACGATAGTTTTCCAACAGTTATAATAAAATTTTACATAGACTTTATACATTTCTTAACGATTTTCTTAATAGTATATTAACAAGTTACTTTTATAACGAATCCACCGAATCTAACAGAGCAAATCGAACTGTTAGTTTACAAAGCTCCTACCTTACCTATACAATTTCAAGTTCACCGACCCTGTCGGAACCCAAACACATTACCCGGCAACTTCCTAAACCGTTTCGCAGCCTCTGCACACGCAACACCACATATTCTATCTCTTCCCTCAACCTTACCTCTTTCTCTCTCCCACACCTACACATTCGAATAAGAAAATTCGCGGAGAAGGCTTTAATACGTTCACGGTGAAAGACGAATGCACGCATTTGCACGTGAAGTTCTTCGTTTTCTCTTAGGGTTAATTAAGCAAAACCCATAAGGATTTGCACGCGCGCGTGATGCACGCTTATGGGTTGTGCAGAGTTGGCGAACGTACGGTGTATATCGGGTATTTTAATCGGCTTCCGTGAACGAACGAGCCAAGAGCGAGTATATGTATTTTCTTGCGAGTGGCAGCGCGTGCAAGGCTTTGATGGAGTGAAGGTTGGAGAGCAGCATTAGTGCTATGTGGTTTTTGCTATACAGCTATAGGGTTGCTGTTGAGGAATAGAACAGTGATAGGATAGTTTGTGTTTTTATTATATAGAGTGCGTTAATGATGATGTTTCCAACGTATATGGTTTTTTTGATGAGGTACAAAGGTATGTATACAGGGAATAAACATTATGTGTATATATAGTGTAATCGCTAAATTTTGTACAGGTCAAAGTAGATTATTGTTATATAATTATAGTGAATGTACACTACTTATGTTTAGTATATGAATATACTGACTTTTTATTGAAAGTCCAATTTCTTTATTTTGAATATGTACTACACTAAATATACACGATGTATATTTGTTATTCTGTATCATACTTTTTACTTAAACCAATATAATATCAAAAAATACGTTATTCTTCTGTTTAATCGTTTACCTCTGGTTTTATACTTCAACAGTGCTGAAAATAAACAACAAGCTTATCTACGATATTCCACGGCTATTATTATTATTATTATTATTATTATTATTATTATTATTATTATTATTATTATTATTATTATTATTATTATTATTATTTGCTTCTTCTTTGGACTTTAAAGAACATTTATACATATAATTTATGACCAATGTAGGCTATAAAATCTCTATCTATTCTATTTAACCATACATACTATCAACTATCATTTTACGTAATTCCTAAACTATTTACATATCGCATCCAATCACAATTTCAACCTCTTCCTTATACCGATACATGATTATACACCCCAGCAGCTACACCCTCTCCCCTCCGTCAAAGTCCCCAATAATCCTGTCGCACCCTTACTCCTTACTCCTTATCGAATTACTCCTTCCCAATCGAATTCCACCCCCAAAAACCTTTCCTCTCTCTCGTCTCCTTCACTCCTTAGCCACTGCACTTCTCTCTCCTCTCTCTATCTCTCTTTCTCTCTCTCTCTCTCTCTTACACAACACGATTCGTCCAGCACTGCACACCACACGAAGGTATATATACGTCGAACGAGGGGCACAGCGACCACCGCCGGCGGCAAATTATGCTAAACCTATAAGGACACGCGGGCCGAGCTGGCGCGCGTGACTCGATCGCCTTAGCCTCAGTATAGTATACGTATATATACGGAGGTACCCGGAAATCCATAAGGAGCGTGCGCGCCCGCGTCGGGGAGGTCGAGCAAGCTTGTGTGTATGTATGTCTGGGTAGCGGATCACAAGAGAGAGAGAGGAGAGAGAGAGGAGCGAGAGAGGAGAGAGAGGTGAGGTGAATTAGAGCGAAGGAAAGGGGAGTACGGGGTTTTGTCTTGTTGTTGAAGCTGTGTGTTTGGATGTGATCTTGTTATAGAGCGTGCGCGCAGATAGGGTAATTAGATTTAGAGTTTGTACAGTGTGCTTTATTTTTTAATATGGGTGTGTATATCTGTAAGATTTATATGAGCACACAATATGGGGTTTGCTTTTATTAAAGTTTTATTGAGTGGAGAGGTCGGAGTATGGTGAAAGAGATGAAATTAAGGTTGCGGTATATATACTGATGAGAGGACTATAATTGTTGTTGTGATGCACGAGGTGGTCGTAAAAAAATTATAGTGTATAAAAAAGCACGTGTAATATATCAATCAAAAAGAGACTGTATACGTGTAGGTATACCAGTGTTAGTTTAAAATATATATAAATTTTACATTTAATATATATCAATAAATATCAAATATATACCGATATTCCAAAACATCTGTATATATGTATATATACGAACACGTTAACCCCAACACCAAATTTTATCCTATATTTTCCACCCACAGTACATCACATCGTTACACCAGCATTTCTCACACCGAAAGCATCATCACGAACCTCGCGCGTTTATAAACAACGCTGCGCGGTAATTGCCTCTTGCAAAAAGGTTAACATTGTTACTTTCGAAAGGCAATATAACGCGCTCCTCTCCGTCATTACAGTTTCCCGAAAAAGATTCCCTTGATTTATTTGCCTGGCAATTTTACGCGCTCACTCCGCTTTCTCTCTCTCTCTCTCTCTCTCTCTCTCTCCCTTCTTTCTCTGCTTGCGCACGAAATTACGGCACACGCGCGCGGCATCACGAAATCATCGTCACGACTCTGAGAGAGAGAGAGAGAGGGAGAGAGCAAGAGAGAGAGAGAGAGATGGCGAAAAACAATGCCGGAAAGAGTTGACCGCCTTCTCTCTTTCTTTCTGTATTGTAATGGAATTCGCACAACGACGAATCTGCATTCGCGAGGGGGCAAATTACGAGGCTCGTTACGCTGGAATTTTCGGCGCTGGTGTATATAACGTTGGTATGTGCAGGCGCGCGTGAGTTGAAGAAGAAGAAGAAGAAGAAGAGCCTGTCTTTTGCCAGAGTGCCGACACGAGTGAGTAAGGGGGGAGACGTGTCCGCGGGGGATCCGTCGTCGCAGGCGATGATGATGACGGTGTGTATGGTAGTGTTGTTGTTAGTCGGGAATGCAAGCGGGAAGTTTCGTGTACTTTCGGTTTCTGGGGATGCTATGTGTGGTTGAGTGAGGGTTAGGAATGTTTTGCAAGGTTAGTATGAAAAAATTCTGGTATAGGTGTAATTGGTTTGGATGAATTTTAAGTAGAGTATTGTAAATATAGCGTATAAAAGGAAATAAAGTCATTTTTCATAATACTGTAGCCATGTATATGATAATTAATTTATCCATAAATTAATTATACGTTAAATACTTCACTTGTTTCGTATTAATATTGATGAAGAACATGATCTGCGAAACCTAGTAGTACTGTTGTCTGTTATAATATGAATAGACAGCGATGCTATTAGCATCCTGATCAGTTTCTCGGTTAATGTTATGACTAATATTACAGCCAATATTATATATATGTGTGTATATATATATATATATATATATATATATATATACTAGTCATATTCATGCACGCTCCACTTTTTTCATAGAAACGAAATCAACAAATAAATTTTGAGGTTAGGAAACAAATCGGAATAGCATTTATTTTGTAATTAAATTATTAGATAGAAAATTTTAATCAATTGGGATATTGAATAATTTAATGATTATTTTATTGATCATTTAATTAATTTCTATATCAAAATATTCATTTTATACCAGAGAACATTTTGAATTTTGATGTTATTCAGACCGGATATCGAACCATCAACCAATTGCATTGCTTCTTTAAATGCTTCACAACATCCTGTCATCACTTTTTTAGGGTCTGTCCACATGCCACCACCGCCACCGTATGAATGCTAGGGATGTATATCTATATATATTATATATATAGGTATACGTCGCTGGTATTCATACGGTGGCGGTGGTAGCACCTGGACAGACCCTTAAGCGAGGATAATAGTTTCGTTCTCTGATTCGTCTAGTAAATATATTTTGGAAATATCTAAATTTACCGGTGGAGGTGTCATACATAAGTATACATTCCATGTTACAACCGTGAATCTTTTATACATATATATACATTGTAATACCATATTTATTTATCAAAATCCCGAACCTCCTAAACTCAAAAACAGTACCAACCTAACCATATCCTGCTAACCTATTATACATACTACCAACTTTCCCAACCATTCCCGCTAATTTACCCACTCTCTCTCTCTCTCTCTCTCTCTCTCTCTCTCTCTCTCTCTCTCTCTCTCTCTCTCTCTCTCTCTTTCTCTTTCCAGCCCACCAACCACACATGTCCCAACACAATCCCAGCTCGCATCTACAACCATTATACTCTCATACTCCCATACTCCGTAGTCGTCGTGTGTCCCCCCTACGAGTTCCACCAAGTCAGCCCATCTCTCTCATCTCCGCATTCCCAGCCACCCACGACAATCGAACGTTGAATCGAGAGCCAACTAATTCTTCTGCGATCGCATCGCACCTGCGCTCACCCGTTCGCTTGCTCGCTTCTCTATCGCGGCACTTTCATCCACGTAATCGCACGTATATACGTATGCGCGTATTGTTTCGCCAGTGCGCGGACCGTTACACATATATATATACTCGGGAGCATTGTTCTGTAGAGATACGTGAGTAGTGGTGGTGGTATGAAGGTTAAAAAAAATGGGTTGCAGAGAGACGATTAGAAGTGTGCTTTGAAGTATAGATATAGGCTCGAATGGATGTTTACATGGTATATAAGCTGGCTTGTAAAGTCAGGATTTATGATGATTTATTCGGATAGCTAATGAATGATTCGTGCGTCGACGACTCGCGCGTAGCTATTGAAATTCAAATAACTATTAATTATCAGCTCGCGCTCGCGCGCCTGAAGTTACATGCCAGTCAATCAATATGGTAATATCTATGCTCCTGCTGCTGCTAGTGCAGTATACGCCAACGTCGTCGTCGTACTTCAGCGAATTATTATCATCTTCAAACATGACGTAGTGTGTGTATGATTCGAAGTTAGCGCTTCCCATAACATGCATAATTCGATAGGACATTGTGGTTACCTGTGTCATCGATATATATCCATACATGCTTGTAACCTAATTTCATCTATATCTAACTTCAACCCTAAGCTTTCCTCATTTTCCCTCTCTGAACATATACATCACTATACGTATACGTATAGAACCCTGCGTACGCTAAACGGATTACATTTAAAACTCGGCCATAAATTTTTCGCAGCTGATCGCGTTCACTCTCGCGACCAAGAAGATATCGCGTACGTTTGATTCTCTCTCTCTCTTCCTCTCTCCCACTTCCTTTCGACCTCCCATCGAACAATCTCCGTGATGGAATTCCGGGATATGGGGCCGCGAGCCGCTCGGGCGGAAGCTAATTCCGCGCTCCGCTGCTGGGGCAGCAGCTTGTGTGTATATGTGGGTGATCGATCGGTGATTCTCGTGCGATGGGAGGACGAGGTGAGAGAGAGAGGGGGTGGAGAGGAAAAAGAGCTTTTGGAGAAAAGAAGAAGGTTTATGTGATTGAATGTGAGTGGGTGGACAAGTGTACAGTTCATATGGTGTTGGAAATTTTGGATTGAAATTAGCGAAGGAATATAGTATCATGGGTATGAAATGATGTAAATGGGAGTATTGGCAATGGATGGATGATTTCTTTGATAACTGCATATTTTCCTACTTACATGAAACGAATACAAGGTTCTGATCGGTTGGGAGCATTAGTCTCGTTACGCATATGCATATGTGAAAGCGTATATACACGGAAATGCAAATATTTGACCGTAAAATGTGAGCTATTTTGAACATATATAATTTATTTATTTAGAATGAGAAAAATTTTCCTATAAAAATCAACTGAAATAGCATATTGTTTATTAAAATCATTAGATTGAATTATTTTTTCAAAACAAAATATTTTTAACCGTCAGTTTGTAACCCATATACAATAAATCTAACATGATGTAATACAGTAGTACATTACATACCCCCACCGAATAAAACTAAATCATCCTGTTAAAAAACATTGTCCAACTAATTACCCGAAGATTTCTACCTACGTCTCCTGCATACTGTACGCTCCGTTCAAAGTCTTCAAAATTCTCCCGCTGAATTCAAATGCTGGGGGGAAGGTTAAGAGACAAAAGCACTTAAACTTTTCTCTCCCTCTCTCTCTTTCTCTCTTTCCCTCTGCCCTCTCCTTCAAAGAACTTTGTGAAATATTCAGAGTCGCAATTCACGTGTGCGCTTCTCTTTCTCTCTCACCCTCCTTTATTCTTAGGGCGTAAAAGTTGTTCGGAAACGCGACTTGCTCAGCCGTCGCGCTGTGTGCACTTTTCCTGCCGACTTTTGTACGTAAGCTCGTTACACTTGGCAAACGTGAAACTACACGCGACGTGCGATGTGTGTGTGTGTGTACCGTTGAAAGCGCGTATATATAAGTATACGAGTGGTATGCGCGTCGTTCATTTTTCCATAAGGCGAAAAATTGCGTGATACGTGGAGTTTGAACGGGGGGAAGAAAAGTGAAGGGTGATGTTCGATTTGGAGGAGTAGAATTTGATGGCTCGTGTATATGCATGGGTTTGGGTTGTAACAGCATGAGGAGATGGGGCATGATTAGATTCTATGTTTAACGTTATTTGATGTTTCCCTACTGTTCCATGTTTTTTTTTTAATATTATTTGTTTGTGTGAGGTCAGCAATATGCTTTTCCATTAAACTAAAACTGAATAAATTAATAAAAATATTTTCTTTACCATTTCGAAATTTATTCATAAAATAAGTGTGCAATAAGCATTGGCTTTATTGGATTTCTGAAAAATACTATTCCAATTATTTCCCTTGAATATTACTCGCCAAAACCAACGATTTCTTATGAATATATTTACTTTTAAATCGTTAATTATATTAAATATGATTCCCTTATAAGACTGGAACTAACAAAACTAAAACATAAAATATTTATTTTTCAAAAGAAAATCCAATAACCAAGCTCCCCTTACAAGAATCCAACCAACCAACAAAAATACTTCTCTCTCTCTCTCTTTCTCTCAAAGTCGTTAAACCCTATACGCATTTACAGACACACACACCTACACACACAGTCACACGTATAATACACGCTATATCCCGTTTCATCCGGTCCGTCCGAATTTTTAAAGCGAGCGCGTGTGTGCGCGCACGGCTGAAAGTGAAGCTCAGGCTCGCGAGTTAAGAAACGCAGAAAAAGGAAGGAGAGGAGAAGAAATGGAAGCTCAAGCGTCGAATGACTCGTGTTCTCACAAATCTTCGGTGTCCGAGAGCAAGAGAGAGAGAGAGAGAGAGAGAGCGAGAGCTAATCCGCACGGCGACGGCGGCAGCAGCGGCGACGACGACTTGACTTTCGTCCAGTTACACACCGAACAGCGGCGGCGGAATCGAAACCGAAAGCCAGCCTCAGAGGAGGACCGGTGCGGGGTTTCTCGTTAAGTCGTAATAAAATTAAAACTGTAGCATAATGGTGCTGCTGGTAGAGATGAAAGATGGTCTTTTTTTTGTCGTTGACGTTGAAATGATGGTGAAAGGAACGTGGTTTTGAAATTTCGTGCGAGATGTTTTTTTTTAGTTTGTTTGTTTAGGAAATTTAATATTAGCCCTTTGCAGTCACTAGTCGTATAAACTAAAGACAAAATGACATAATTAAGAAAAGGGTTTATCGCAGGTTTCGTATCAGATTTGTAGCTCGGTGGTTTATTTTTCTTATATTGGTTTCAACTTACAAAATAAAATGTCAAAAGCTACATTTAAAGGTGTACAAACTACATACACATTGGCATTTAATGCTACAACATCGATAAATGATTATACGAAACACTCAATAAATTTCTCTTTATTTCCATGTTTACACTTATTAACGTTTTGATAATAATCTACTTCTCACAACATTATATTCACCATCTCCATCAATAAGTTACCCTTCTACCCCCTCCCTCCAAATTCTAACAAACCACGCTATATACTCCTAATA
>JAYJLV010029438.1:0-30664 GCA_036873485.1 Torymus texanus | reverse complement strand
TATGCGCGTGAGAGAACGAGCCTTTGTCGGCCCCGTGTTAACATCGTGATTCATAGTATCCTCCACGTTTTTGTCGGCGGCGGTACGGAGGTATATGAGAGAGAGAGAGAGAGAGAGAGAGAGAGAGAGAGAGAGAGAGAGAGGTGTGCGCATGTATATATGGAGGGACCGACGAACGCCGAGAAAGGCTGCCGGAAAAAATCCCATTTGACCGGCGGCTATATATACGATCGCGCGCGAGAGCGAGACTCTCGTGCGTGTGGAAGAGATACCTGAATACCGCTCGGCTCCTTCGATATTGGACGTGTGCTTATGCTGGAATTTTGAAAAACGACGTTCATTCGAAATTTCGGTATTTCTTTGCCGTTTCTGTTTGAGATTTTTTTAATTTTCAAATTTTTAAGAGTTTTTTTTATCACAATAATATTGCTACGATATTGCTTCAATAATGCTACAACATTATTGACATGTTATTTGATAATATAGGCTTTCAACGTGCACGGCTGTATATAATGGCTTTTTAATTCCCCGCAGTTTTAAAAATCTTCACGCATGATTTTTTCTCGAACAGAGAGAGAGTTATCGAAAACTCGTTATAAGAATATTAATCTAATATATAAATACACGTTTGGAAAACGCTCACCTCAAGATCACGGCCGCTTTAAATCACATCGGCTCTTTCTCTCTCTCTCTCTCTGCCCTCTACAGTACAAACAGTGCGATCGCGCATTATAGCAAACTTTTTAATAGAATGCTAAATATAGCATCAAAAAAAGACGATTAAGCGTTCGTTGCCCTACACACATACACACACACACACACTGGTATTCAGCTGTGTACATGGGTATATACTTTAAATAATTTCGCTTCTTTTTGCTGCCACCTCTAAAACCTACAACTTTCCCTGAAACACACCGCGAAAAAAAAAGAGTCGATCCCTATATATACATATATACATATATATATAACCTCGCAAGAGCTTGCGAGAACCTCTCTGCATTCAATTTTTCAACGCGCGTACATAATTCAGGTATACGCATAGGCATTACGCTGCGAGGGAGGTAGAGAGAGAGAGAGTCTAATTAAAGGACGTGACACGCGCAAAGTTCATGTCCATGAAACATTAATCCGGGGCAAACATGGCTGGCGGTATATATATATATATACATATATATACATACATTCAAGCACGCATATACTTATACACTCACGCGCACATATATATATATATATATATATACACACGTGCGGGCGTGTATGCACGCAAGGCGAAGAACTCGCTCATGCTGCAGGGGAGAAAGGATGTCACGTCGTCTAACGCGGCGCTAATGACTCGGGGATCGATTAGCCGGGCGGCAACAACGGCGGCGGCTCGTTGGCGAACGTCGTCGCGCGAAAATAAAGGATGTATGCGTCGTTACCTTCTGTACCTATATACACACATATATAGACATATATACACAGACGTGCACGCGTGTCTAAGGTATATGTACGCGACGTTTGCGTGAGCAATGCTGGCACCGTAAAAATAGCCTTTTTCCTTTTTCTCGCCTGTGCTCCTCGCTCTTTTATATATGCGAAGAGGCGCGCTACCTTTGCTATCTAGATGACTGTCCTGATATAGGTAAAGTATATCTTTTTGAATAATGAACCTCGCTATAAGGTAAACATTTTGCTGCGACGATGTGTGTACAAGTATAAGAGTATACATTTTGTAAGAAAGAAAAACATCACGAGAGAGTATAGTCGATTTAGCAGTGTAGCCCAAAGGTATACAAATTTCTATACCTATATTATTTAGGTATACAATCTTTTGATAAATCAATGTATATTATTTAATTAAACGCTACTTTAAAGTCGTTAGAGATCATCTTTCCATCCGGTCATCTGAAAAAGGTATACTCGTATATATATATAATTCCCGCACACCTCACATCTACATCCTTTTCCGTCCATCATGACTGTGCGCGCGATCGCGAGTAAAGGAACGGTATGGAGTGGGAGGCGCGTACTACACACGCACACACAAATATACATAAGTATACTACACCAGCTAGCACTGCAGCAGCGTCGTTAACACCTTTCTTTCCTGAGCCGCGAGCTGGCAATTAGCACCGGCGTAAAGCCGACTGCTCGCGGTACGCGGCCAAGTCGATTTGCATGTGAATCAGCCGTTCTCGCTCACACACATATATATATATATATATATACACGCGTATTCGAACCAGCCGAAAATCGAACACAATGCGCGTCGTTACGAATGTTTGTCCTGACTGCATGCACGCACGCGACGGAAGCGAGCGCGGCTGTCGAAAATACACTAGCGGTGAGGAAACAATGGCCTCGAATGGAGTGAAGAGGAGCGAGAAGATGAAGAAGAACGTGTGGCAGCATAAGAAGAAGAAGAAGAAGAAGAAGAAGAAGACGACGAGGACTGAGTTGTAAAGGTTTATGGCTCTATTGCGCACGAGCGGCATTCTTTAGGCACATTTGGCTTCCTCTCACAGCGAAGAATAAGAGAGGAAGAGAGAGCGAGAGAGAGAGAGAGAGGAACCCTGCGGCTACTATGCACTCCACGACACGCGAAAATCAATTCTCCCGCAAAACGCCGCAAAATTGCCTCCTCTTTTCCCCAACAGCTCCGAGACGTCAATATCCGGAGCGAGAAAAAGAGTCTCTCTTGCTCGCGAATAATTCTCAATTAGGCGCGATTCGCGGGGCTAAGTCGTATTTATGTCCTGGGGGCCCCCCGAGGGATTTATATTGCGCGAGAGATTTATACCGCCGATCCGTCTCAGTTTGTCGCTGCTCTCTCTCTCCCCCCTTCCTTTCGGCAAATACTACAGCGCTCGATCCTTTTCATCGACCTTTTATTGCCCTCTAACGACTCCCCGCTGAATTCTAACCGAATTAATTACCTATACCCCGCTTGGATTTTCCTTCGATCTTTGTGCTACGACTATACGCGTGTGGAAAATGTAAAATGCGATCGGTGTGGTTATAACGGTAGAGGATGAGCGTTTGTCTAGTTTCTTTTTTAAATTTAGTGAGATTAGCTGGGAGGGGATAAAAAGATCTGGAATGATTTAGGTAACTATAGCTGAATACGTTGTATATTGTTGGTTATGAGGTTAGTTTAGTGGATTTTTCATCGCAAGTCGGCTTTGAAAAATTATTTTTATGTTTTGAGAAGGAAAAAAATTTTATTATAAATTTTTTCACATAAAAACCTTGCATACCAGCGTATAATGCGATATTTCTCAAACTTAACAATCCCCCTTTGGCTGTATACGCATAATTCACGAAAAAAAATAATTAAGGGCATATAAAAATGGCTTGTACCTCGTGTATATGCGCGAGCCCTAATGAATGTGCGCGAGAGAAAAAATACCGTGATATGGAAAACAAGGAGGATATATCACGCCGTTATAAGTTTATAAATAATATCATATCATCAATTTATATTAAGATCAAAGAGATTAGGGTTAATTAAGCCGCGCGCTATTTTAGCCTGCATCAAATATATTTTTAGTTGTACCGCGAGGTGGAGTCCGAGCTTTCTTGTGTTGCGAGGAGTGAAACACGGCGTAATAGACACTTTGCATGCTAGTTAAGTGCATAACAACAATAACCGCCTTTATCGCGATTTTCCGTCTTTCCACTGCTGCGATTGCAAAATCGCGATTGCCAAGCTTTATTCTTTTTTTTTTTTTTTTTTAATTCTACGCATAAACTACACGATACTTAATCGTTCCGACTAATTGTTTACCTCTTGCCACGTTTATATTTTCCATTTTAAACAAAGGCACATTATTTGTAATTTACACGTGAATAATTGCCACCTTGGGGGAGTCGCTTCTTTTGAGGTTATGTTTGACATTATTTTAAACACTTTTACCAAAATATCGTACAACTATTAAACTATTCTTTTTTTTATTTCTTCATTCAAATTTATACCAACGACACTGACATAATTTTTTTCCCGTCACAACCAAACCACGCGTAATAAAAAAATTTATCTTCAAAAACGAAATAAAATTATATCCCAGAATAAAAAAAAAAGTATCGAAAAATCCTCGCGACCGATAAAGTCCCCCAGAGGCCATACGCTCACTCGCGGATCGCCGCAGATAATGAAGTTTTATAAATAATGGTATGTGCTTTATAAATTTGCATGAACTGTTAACTATCGCTCGCTGCCGTCGCTCGAAAAGAGAGCACATCGCTCGCACGCCCGGAAGAAAAAAGGAAACGTAAAAAAGAAAAAATACCTTGCCTGCCGCCGTTGCCGCCGCCGCGCGAAACGCTGTAATTTTGAAGTAATGAGACAGCTTTTATAGGGCCGCGCACGAAACTCCGCCGCCGCCGCCGCCGCCAGCGTCTATATATACCTATATATAACCGAAGCCCCGAAAAACGAAAGAGAAAAAGAGCGAAAGAAGCGAGAGAATGAAAGATAAAGTTAAAAATGCGTAACAGCGGTAGCGTCGGTTCTCTCGTTCGCATTGGGCCTCTCAAAATCGATAGTTGTTTGGAAAGTAGACGAGGCGGCGGCGGCAGCGGCGGCAGCCACTTAACAGCGGGATATAACCTGATGGCCAACTGAGGCCCCCGCATAAAAAAATGTCTGTCTGTATGTGTGTGTGTGTATATGTATACGGCGAGTGGTGTCTTCGTGTTTGCTTATTCTCTTGCTCTCTTTTTCGGCCCCACGAACTGTCACAACAAGAACGACTGACCTGCGCGTCCCGGAAATTCGAGTGCCATAAGAGACGATGGTGGTGCCAAACTTTCTTTCCGTCTTTGCCTCTCGATCAGCCCTTATGGTAGTCGTTTTTCTTGAGTGTATGGAGATAGATACATTGCTGTGAGGGAAAGGAAAGTAAAGGAAAGGAAGAAAGCAGACACGTGTGCTCACACGCGTCTCGTGGTACTTGAAAGTGGGAGGTTTGTGTATGGGTATTTAGAGTGGCATAAATGAAGGCTTCTGGATTGTTTTTTTAACGCAAAGTGGAAATGAAAAAGAACGTTTTCTTTGGAATTTTTCAACGAGTGAAGTTAGCCGTTGTACGATGCCAAATGAAGTGATTAGTTTTTAAGGGCCTTTTTCATGCTCATGATGCGGCAAGGATACATAAATACAGATGCGTGATTGAAATTCAAAAGCGTTCTTTTTAGAGTACGTTATAACTCAGCGAAGACGCACGTATATATGTCAAAAGATGGCGCTGTTTCGCGTGCATGTGTGTATGCAAAATTTACGGACACACTGGTTCGAACGTTATCATGACGGTATATATATATACGTCTTGGGAGCCTATTAAACACGCGCAAAACAGAAGCCCAAGAGTATATAACGAACGTATAAAATTTTTAAACGCGGACGTAATTATCGAGGATGTGTGTAACGTGGCTACAGGCTTTTCTTTTCTTTTTTTTCGGGTGAAATACGCAGCTTTAAATGCGGCGCTACCGGATTTTTATACGACGCGTTTGATATTTTTATTAAAAATTACGTGGTTTAAAGGCAAAATTTACCGACGCCCTGGAGGAATGAGGTTAAGTAGACGCGTCGAAGGCTCATTACGGAGACATTTCGCAAATTTTTTTTTTCCCCTCCTTTTTTCAGCAGCTACCGATAAAGGAGTTTAACGATTCAGAAAACAGGTATGTTTTCAAGGAAAATAACTAAATTACACGTCTCAATTACGCTTCCTGCCTTTTGACACGTCATTGTGAACGAGACAGAGAGAGAGAGAGAGAGAGAGAGAGAGAATATAACAGATCGTTTGCGTATTAATTTTTACAAGCAATCATTTTCCTGAATAGGTAGTACTTGTTGCAGCTTCTTTTGTTTTTTTTTTTTTTTTTTAAGACATGCTTTATAAAGTTCGTCATTCTATTTAATTTGAATAAAAGAATGTTGT
Source organism: Torymus texanus (assembly GCA_036873485.1). Classification (NCBI taxonomy): domain Eukaryota; kingdom Metazoa; phylum Arthropoda; class Insecta; order Hymenoptera; family Torymidae; genus Torymus; species Torymus texanus. The sequence continues at coordinate 24,737 of JAYJLV010029438.1, read as the reverse complement.
ATAAAAAACGTTATTAGTATCTTTCGCGTTAAAATAAAATAATTATGGGTCTTTCAAATAAACGTGGTACTATGTAGATGCTGGAAAATTTAAAATAGAAAGAATAAAAAATAATTTTTAATAAAAATTTTTTTAAATTTATTAGTTTGTTTAAAAACATTAATTTGTATTTATTATCAAACACTTTATACCTCAATCAAGAATTTATCAAGGCAAAAAGGTGAAATGCAAATTTCACGTCTTAAAATAAAGTTATCACATGAGCCGTGCGAATGAAAATTAATGCCCACGTTAATTGATGTTAATAAAACGAATAATTCAACGTTGAAAAAGAGGAATAAATCACCTCGAAAGAAACATAAAAAAAAATCTCTTAAACAATAAATAAAGAAACACAGTATATGTAGTGATACGCAAGAAGTCGGACAGCTTAATAAGCAATTAGCATTCGGCATCGCCAACAAAGATAAACATCAATCTATCTACGAATATCGATTTTACAACTCAGCTTATTACAAGTGATAACGACGGAACGTTCGAAAGAGAGAGAGAGAGAGAGAGAGAGAGAGAGAGAGAGAGAGAGAGAGAAAGGAAAGAAAACGGCCATTCCATAATTCACAGCGAATCCGCCTAATTCACGTCCACGATTTATACACGCCGCGACCGGACAAATGACTCCATTCAATTTTTGCTCCCGAGTCCACTTTCTATAATTCAATAACAGTACAAGTAGCGCTTGCTCGCACGATTTTTGCCTGCACGCAAAAAGACTCCACCAGACAAAAAAAAAGGAGAGCGACGACCAAGAAGAAGGGAGATAAGTATAAGGTGGCGGCGCGAGATTGAAATATACTACATCGAATGGAGGGGGGGCGCATAATAACGATCAGAAGCAAATTGCAAATACGTGAGAGGCTACCGTATGACCCTCAGGTCGATTTCTAACTTCACTCCCGCGTAATCTAATTTGAATCTCTTGAGAGAAGGATAATGGAACCACGTATCGAATGATAATATCACGGGCAATTCAGCCGTTCAATATCATTTCTGATTTCCGCGACCGCATCAGAAAAATGGGAGAGGAAGACGATGATGCAGGGGGTGGGGGTAAAAAAAGGGAGAAGAAAGGAGGTGGTGGTTGTGGAGAAGGGGAGAAAGGAGGAAGGAACTCTCTGAAAGAAGAATGAATAGCCGCGTGTGAACGCCGCGAGAAAGAGAGAGAGAGAGAGAGAGCTTCGCTTTGTACTTCGCCGCTCGCGCGTTCCCATAAAACCCAAATTACATCCCCCACGCGTATAGGCTTTCGGCACCTCTCGCGCGCTTGCATGCACCCACACAATACAATGAAACCTCGTCGATAGCGGAGGCGCTTTTCCACCTTTTGAAAATTAAATTTACTACACAAAAGCCTCGTTAACCTCGTGCGAGCCTCAATTCGTTTGTTTTTAACGTTAGGGCTGCCGAAAATTGGTTTCGGCCATGGTTGAAAAGTTATTTATTGCTCGAAGAAGGTAAAAGTCTCTTTCCGTGCGGGGATCTAAATTTTACGGTGATGGCAAAAATCCGTCGTTGTAAAGAAATTGGTGACTGGCGCTCGCTCGCGCGCGTACGTCTATGCTTTAGCAATTAAATTCATTAGGCCGTAAACGGCCAGTCGTAAAACTGAGCGCTTTTCCGAAGGAGAGTTTTTCGCGTAACGGTAACTATATACTACTACTACTACCTCGAGGGAAATTTAAAAAAGAGCAGAGGATAAGTGCAGTGTGTACATAAACACAGCGGTAGATCTCCGACGGAACAATCCGTGCAAATTGGCCGGTCAGACCTAATTTTCATGTCTCGAAACTTACCTATAGCTCCGGTAATCAATGGACAATGAGGGAATTAATTTAACGGATTTAATACGAAATTTATGGAAAATCGTTTTCGTAAACCCAGATGTGAAAAGAGTGTACGATATCGAGCGTGAAGAAGCAGAAAAGCCGAATTGTGAAATAGGAAATGAGAAGGGAAATCCGACGGGAACATCATAAAACGATTTGCGTCGGGCCCATCGTAAACAATGGTCGATTACGAGGCTCGAGGATCCCGTACAATATCTTCGGCTGTCGATCTTTATCTTTTTTGCCCTGCATCTTTCTCTCTGTGTATACACACACACACCTACCACTACCTTTTTCCGGGGCCTCATTCTCGCGCAGATTTTCCATTATTAACCATAAACCCTTAATTTTACGACGGGGTCCCTTCCACCAATGCCGCCATGTTTGATCTTTCCCCCTCTACCGTTGCAGAAAACTGGGCCCGTAGGCCAGGTAAGCGCGCGTGCGCCGGTAAGATAATAAAAAAAAAAATTGTTTCGCACGTCTCTATCTCTCTCTCTCTCTTTCTTTCTCTCTCTTGTGTACGGCTCGTTAAAGCTTTAAAAGAGTCGCCCCGTACAGTGGTGTATAGCTGTAAAATAGTAGCGAGCGGAACGCAGTTTGCGCTGCTTTTCTCGTCGGCTGTTTTAGAAAACGTGCGCGCTTTGACGCCGGATGAGCTCACTGTGTTAATATTTTTCTTCGTTGTTTTTTCTTTTTTTTTTTGTAAAGGGAAAGAGAAATAATTAATAGCAGTCTGGTGGTGTGAAATTAGCGTGTTTTGCTGCGTGAATTTTCATTTTTGTTTTGTTAATAACTTGATTAGCGTGGTAAGTTTGCCGACAAAGGCTACCGCATATTAGGTTTGTCAATGTGTTTCCCAAGTGTTATGAATTAGATTGGGATAATTGATTAATTTATGACTTTAATACTATGTATTCTTCAAAAGTTACAAGTATAAATCTATCCTAATTTCCTCATTAAAACCTTCTTTTGTTATGCTTTAATACCTAGAAATTAATGTTTCCCATATAAATACGATTCGCAAATGAATATCATTCGATGTGTCTCATTTTGCATTACGGGTAAAGTTCGCATAACCAATCAATATCACAGCACCAAAGAATTAGCTGTGTTTCAAGATATTTTTAGACATAAAAAAAGAAAGAGGTGTAAAAATTATCATTGAAAGTGGCGCAAGAATTAACGCACGAAATAATTTTCTTAAAGCCTTCATTAAGTCACTTTTCAGTGCATTATGCACAACTAAAAAGACTATATGCAACTCGCAAGTCAATATTATTACAAAGGCTGTAGAGAACCTCCTGAATTAGCCGTATAAATAATTACTCGGTAACATTTATGCATATACGCAGAAGCAGACCTAATTATCTAATAACACTCACACGCGTATTTGCCATTGTAAAAACTTTATCCTCGGCGCTAACTTTGATCGAAAAAAATAAGGCTGAAGTGTAAACAACGCGGCGGCGACCTTTCCTCGTCCGTCGTTGTTAACAACATTTTACATGCTCGAATTAAAAAAAATTAAAGGTGACTTCGAAGTCACGTACCTTGACTATGCTCGCCGGGGTCGAAGGTCTTGCTGGTCATCTGGAACAAGGCGTCAAGGGGACTGCCCTGTCCAGTTGTCCTTTTGCCATTGTTACCGGACTGTTGCTGCTGTTGTTGCTGTGAGTTCTTTCTTTTGAACTGCTGCTGCTGTTGCTGCTGTTGTTGCATGCTCGGATGCATACCTCCGTGGATGCCGTGCATGCTATGATGATGGACCAGAGGATCGGGACTGCCGGAATCGGAGACGGAGCTGCGACCGGACGACGAGGAACTACTTAACGGCGGCTCGCTTATGGAGCCTGACATAGAGGCCAGAGACATTCCCATGAGGGATAGATCCCGGGCACCCGAATGGTGCAGATGTTGGCTCTGCAAGTGATGAGGTTGATGGTGCAGGTGGTGATGGTGATGTCCGGGTGGCCGATGATGATGATGATGATGATGTTGGCCGAGGTTGCTGTCACTCGTGCAGTCCCACGGCCTAACGATCTTGGCCTTTGGCCTGTGTGACAGAATATCGAGGATGCTGAAGGACTTGACACCACGTTCGCTACCGTCCGCCCTGTCCCTACTGCTATCCTCCTCGTCCTCCGAGGGCGGATGAAGGTGTTGGTGCTGCTGGTGTTGTGCCTGCTGCACCATCTTTAGCCTCTTCAACGGCTTAAAATAGTCGTCCGCACCGGCGCCGTTCGTCGCGTTTCGGCTCGGCCGTCGCTCGTGATCCTCCTCGTCGTCGTCGGCTTCCCTCAACGACGTCACGTCGCTGCTCAGTCGTCGAGAGGAGCTGACCGAGCTCCTCCTTTCCCGGGTAAAGTGCGAGTCCTCGTCTCTCGAGTACCTGTCGTCCTCCTCGTCCACGACACCCACGTCGCTGTAATTCCTGCAGCCGGGGCTACCGCCGGCGCTGCTCAGTCTCTCGTTGTAATCGTTATGGCCGACGTCGTTGCCTGTAATTCGGCAGCGGTCCTCGTTATCCTCGTTGGGTGCAGCTACGACTAAGGGCAAGGGGCTGGGGCAGCCTACCGAGATCTCGTCGTCGTCGTCCGGCAACTCTTGACTCCTACCTGGCGACGAAGAACTCCGCAGACTGACAGCCGTGACTGCTGTTTGACGATGAGACACAGGTGGGGAACCGAGGCAACCTGCAGCTGCTGTTGTACCGCTGGACGAAGCTGTGGACGGCGACATAGTGTAGGCGGCTTCCGTCATCTCCGTACTACACATTCTCGTGAGCGGTGACAACACACACTTCTGGCAAGCGACGGCTGCTAGAACGAATTTTGCCTGGGCGTTGTCGTCGTCGTCAACAGCGAAGTTACTAGCAGCACCGAGTTTCTCAACGATAACAACAACACCACCGCACTTGGGCACTACTCATCGCAGCGAGCAACTGTTCACACTGCTAGCCGTCGTCGTCGGCATTTTGTTTTTTATTCGTGGTGCTTCTTTCTCGGCTGTCTGTCACTGAATAACGACAATCACGTCACTCATAGTTTCATGGCGAGCGCACAGTTACACAGAAAATCACTTTGGTTGTCCAGGAGGCGCAGGCGCAAACTGCTTGATGATATAGAAAGAGAGGAGCAGCAGCAGCCGCAGCAGCAGCCGGCCTCGGATGAAAAGGAGCAAGGCAGAGCAGCGCCGCCACAGCGCCGAGAGTTGAGAGAGCGAGAGAGCAGAAACGAGTCAGTCCAGGCCTGTGACTCGAAGAGCTTTGACGGCGGCAGGCAGTTTTGAGCTGAGGGGGCTCTCTCGCTCGTTCGTGCCGCGCCGACTCGCTCTGTCCTTCTCTGCTTCGCGCCGCACGCAGTGCGCGAGTGTGAGGTGGAAAGAGAGAGAGAGAGGGGGGAGAGGAGGTAGTCACGGCGGTGTAGATCAAAGCACGCCGCTCCGCTAATGGGGGCCGTGGCACAAAGGCTACCGGAGGCGGGGATACCAGTTGCCCCGCCCATTGTGCGCGCCTCTCCGGTCAAAATGACGACGAGAGCAGCACCAGCAGTAGTGCCACCACTACCACCAGCTCTCTAGCTCCCTGGAATTTTTACGAGAAGTACTTAACGTCCCTTGCTTTCCGCGCCGCGCGCTGACTCTCAAGAGCGCCGGTCTTTCTAATACAAAACCCGTATAGAGAAAGAGGCGAGAGCTTTTTGCGAGGAATAGAGGGAGAGACATGGAGTTTGCAATCTAAAAGTCTCTCAAGCCCGGTTTTCTGTATATATTGGGGATATATAGCTGGATATATGGCTGGTCGTATCGCGCTAGTACTGGCTTTTATAACGATCGCGCCGAGTGAGATTCGCCAATCGCGGCGACCTACCTTATCGACGAAGTTTTCTCTTGAAAGATAAGGTTTATGGTTATTAGTTGAAAAAGTATTTTAAAATAGATTTTATATTTATTAAAAAAAAAAGAGAATTATTACATTTTATAGTTTTGATTATTAAACATAGTTTTACCAAGATCTTAATAAAAATATATTAATTTCTAGTTTGTCAGCCATTGCAAATGATGTAATCAATATTAATAATATACTGTTGTTGAAACTTTGACACTTACATCATTTTTAAAATTGATTGCTTGTTAAATGACAAAGTGTCGAGGAGTAAATTTAAAATCGATGGCTGACTATATATGCACCCCGTATCTACTACTATTAATTTAGTATGACATGCAATTTCATTAGTTACCGCTAAAACTTTTTACGACAATGAAATTTCTTTTCTCGTCTATAAATTATAATGCATGAAAACTTTGTCCTTATTTATAATTGGGTGGTAAAAGAGATTATTGTTATAAAACAAACTCGTGTATTTTATGACAGCTATAATTTTGTTATTTACATGAACTTTATTAGGAACATTTCCTAACTCTAAATTAATGTAAAATAATAATTATTCTTAATATAAATGTAGGGATATGAAAACTAGAGATTAGTAAATATAAAAAAAAATTAATTTTAATTAAAAAAAATTGTGAGTTTAAGATAAAAACTCTGGAAAAATACAAAATTTCATTTGTGTACAATATAAGTTCAATTTTGGAAATTCACCAAAATAATTTTTTCGGAATGTTAAACTTTCTCAGTGTTAGTTTGATTTTATTATAACCTAATCCGTTTTCGCACTCAGTGTAAAATTTAAAATACATTCAGATAATTTATTATCTTTCCCTCGATTAATTAAAACACAATTTTTTAATTCTAAGATTTTTTAACAAAATTAAAGATAAGGTTTGGTAAGATTACTATGTTTTGTTGTTGAGAAATTAAATGTGTCAACTCATTAAGCACTTTTTGAACATTTTAATTTTAAATTAAAATTTTGGTTTTATTTTGTGTTTCATGGTAGATTGAAGTACCACATCATTATTAACGTTTAAAATATAGTATTAATGATTCCACAATTTTTGTCATACGACCATAACGGTTTATTATTAAAAAAATAAATTCATCTTATTACAAAGCATGAATTATTTTAGCTTGACCAATAAAACGAAATTTAACCTTCAAAAATAATGAAATAAAAACTATTCCAAAATTTTTTACAAGCATTCACTCTTTTTCCAATTTCCATAAATACAATGTTAAATCCTTTGAAATGTGTTAAACGGTCTCACATTATTTTTGCGTTTCCCATTCTTCAAATAACCGTCGCCTTAATAAGTCCGCAGAGAAAATTACGAACGCATTTTTTCAAGGGTGGCAGAGCGGCAACTTAATGAGTGCCAAGGGGGGGAGAGAATATTTTTTGTAAAATAAATGGACAATAATTTTGAATGTGTACGAGTTTGTGGGTTCTATAAGAGCTTCGTTCGCTCGCGCGCCGCAAGAATCAAGAGACTCGTTCAGCTCGCATCGCGAGTGCAGCAGCGTGCGGCTTTCCTATCCTAACACAAAGAGGCGCGAGCCACCTAAATTACTATGATAGCTCGCCACTGAATTTGTCGGCGCCTTTGATCTCCTCGTCGTTTAGCGTGATTTCCTGACATTTAGGGAGGTCCCGTCGAAAGTGGGATAGAGACGAATGAGAGAAAAGGTTGAAAGCGCGCGCGAGTGAGAGAGTAAGAAAGACGAAAACACTTTACCTCGAATCTCTTTCAAGCCTCTCTTTTATATATATATATATATATATATATACACACATACATACAGACACATGGCATACGCTATTAAGCGCTCGTCGCGCGCACGCGAGCGTCAGAAAATAATCGATCCACTCTCCGCTGCTCAATTTGTTCATCATCGTGTGACAAGCGCTAGGTAGCGTCGAATTTCCATCGTACAAGGAGACCGCGCTTGAGCGTCTTATCGGACTCGTTCGCAATATCGTTGGAGAGCTCTGTCGCTCTCATATCGAGCGAGGGAGAGAGAGAGAGACGGAGAGAACGCGATAGCTTGAAAATACGTACTTATCCGCGTAATTGACGAGAAGGCAGGCAGGCGGTGAGCGTCACGCAACTCACTTACACAGGGACAAATTCATCCGGTGCAACCCCCCGAGCGCTCGCTCGCTCACTCATTCACCCACACGCACACAGTAACGGAGAAGAATTCACCCTCTTTGTTGGCGTCGCGAGCGATCGAACGCTAGTTCGTGGGAGCGACACTGGCCCCGCCCACAGCGGCACGCTATTGGTCGACCAAGTCACGCCCTCTCGTGGTGGAACACCTAAGAAGCGCGCGCCACCGCGGGCGATTTATTCTCGCGCGATTTTTCGTCTTTTCACTACCACCACTGCTGCCTCCTAACGAAAATGCCCAAAGACCACACGTACACACATACACACACGCTAGTAGCGACGGCTAGAGCTCGCTTAACGACATTCTACTTTTTTACGCCCCGAGACTACCCCCTCCCTCTATCTCTCTCTCTCCTTTGCCTTTTTCTATTATCCAAGGAGAGAAAGAGAGATACTACAACCAGCCGGCTGCTGCTGCTGCGGCTCTTCGTCACGTTAACGACAAATTGCGTTTGTCCCGGGATCAGCCATTGGAAGTAACGAGTTTCGCACATTTTTCAGGGACCGAAGTATAGCTGTATGTGTGTATGTGTGAGAAAAGCCCGTGTATATAGAGGGTCGATAAAGAAAGTTAATTTATACTGTACGTATGTGTGTGTGTGTTTATGTGAACGCACGCGGAGTACAGGAGCTGCTGCTGACGGGCGCAAGTCAGTCGCGGCGGTGCCGTTTGAAAATCTGAGGCATAATAGCAGACCGGTGTGTGCATTATTTAGCAGACGCATATATAATGCTGATTTATTTAGAGCTCACCCTGGCGTCGAGGGAAATTTTTTAACGTTGTTATTGGGTGCCGAGGGAATGAGGTTTTTGTTGCGGTTTTTTAAAATATTTTGCGAGGCGTAAATAATTATGCTTTAGTAGTTATGGTTGAGGTACAATTGGCTTTGTACAGAATGGAAATATTACGACTTAATGGTTCGTGTTATCTTTAAGTGCAATTTTAAAATACAATTTTTTTTTCGAAATATTTCGTAGTAAAATTAATATAAGAAATGTTTTATAATTATATAATGTATTATAAGATTTTTTTTTTAAACTTATATCTATAAAAAATATCTTTTTGAAAGAAAATAAACTAGTAGGTAAATGTATGTAGAGTCACTGGTTACCATTCTTTATAAGTACATTAACGTTTCTGTCATCAAGTACAAAGAAATTCTCATAATATTTATAAAATTTTAAAAGCGTTTAGTCAACAGTAAAACTTATTATATTGATATTTACAACAAAGAACTTAATCCTCTTAACTATTTATGAATAGCTTATAGAACTTTTTTCTTTAACAATATTTCACATTGGTCGCATGTAAATCTCATTGAAAGAACACGGCTTTTGTAGTTTATGCGATATAAAGTGTATTTACGCAGAAATAGAACACGTCTTATAAACGGTAATTAGATGGGGAAAAAGGTAACGTTAGAAAGAACTACATGGAAGTCTATATCTGTTATGATTTGTTCTTTGCATAAATGAGGGGATATATTGTACTACGATTATATTTTGATCGTGACAAATTTATTAGCTATTACGATAAAATTATAAAATAATAATTATATATACATGAAGAAAAAAAATTTACTAAAAAATCTTAACAGTTTTAAAAAAATGGCTACACGCATCATTATGTGGCAGAGGAATATAATCTCGACACTTAAAAATTTATTATAGACTCTATGGTAAATTTTACTTGACATACAGAAAAATTTACTGCATATACAGGTTTATAAGTACTTTGGAAAAAAATTTGTAACGTTTGTAGAAAGAATTAATTTTCCAGCATAAAAATATTCAGTAACGAATCACAGACATTCTATTGCGATAACTGTCATCATAAATGTTAACTCTACTATAAATAATTTAATTTATGAAAAGTATAAACAAAAAAAATCTTTATTAGATTAATAAACAGTTAAACCCATTTTTCAAACAGTTCCATTGACTCTTCACATACGGTTCAATCAGCTTTAAATAACACATATATATCGCTTTATACACACCGCTATTAGCACTCACAATACTTGTATATATTTCATTCCATATTTTTCACGAAACAGGTGATCTTTCGAACGACGCTTAGTTTCTCTATCCTCGCTCATTGTTCACCACAGTACTATAAAAAATATCAATTTTCCATTGATGACCATCAGCCAAATCGACTATTTTTATATTGTCATCCACGCACGTATCACTATACATACCGTCACTAAAATAACACGTCCACGCGTCATCTGTCACCTCACCCTTGTCCACTCACTAGCCAACGGCAACATCTTTTTTTTTTACCTTTTACCCTCCAAATCACCACCCAAACACACAAAGAATCCCTGGCAGCCGTTCCTTACACCCGCGAAAGGTGCGCATTCTCCTCTCCACATTCGTGCAGGTGTAAACCTCAGGCCTCCGAAGAAAAAAAAAATCTCTTCCTACCGGACACAGCCACATAGAAAGAAAGAATCGAACAATGGTGAGTTCATCGATTATTACCGGAATCACACACAATCGACGCGCGCAATATCCAAACCAGATGCGTATTTCTCGCGCCGCGCGCACATATATATGCAAATGTGCGACATATGCTCGCTCACTCGCGTACGCTCGCTCACTCGGGCGCATATGACGCGCTCGACTACACTACCGTGTAATTTCCGAAGCGGGAATCGACCGCAACCCTTTAAAAAAATTTTACGGCGGTTAACTGATACGTCCGCGCGCCGGCGTGGAATGCGACATGACTAAATAATTAGTCGACCGTGTGCGGTTCACCGTAATTACGATTAATTCACGAATTAATCATCGTGCGCTTTCGTCGGAGTTATACGTATATATACGTATACATATATATATGTATGTATGAACTTTAAAGCGGCTCGATTTTTCCGCCATGGCCCATTTTTTGCCGCTTGCGCGTGCAATTTTAATGCGCGGCCCCTCCGGCCTTTACAATGCGTGCGCGCGCGCGGCTCTCGTTACTCCCTCGCCGTTTTTCACTCGGCAACTTTTAAGCGTTCAAGATAAATAAATCAATGATGTTATACGTATACGTGCGTGTATATACGTACGCCTTTGAATACTATGAAGTCGCCATCACCACGCTGCGATCCTTTTTGCCGAGAGGCATACGAGTTGCTCAATATAATAGTCTCTCGCCCGGGAAAACTTTTTCTTTTTTCTAGTGGTTATAGGAGAGACGACGGCTGTGTTTGTTTTTGCACGGGATATTTTTAGAACGTCGCAGTGCGGTGTGTAGTGTATGAGTTACGAGGTGTCGGTTTTTGAGGAGTGGATATTATGTGTACGTATATAGTATATGTACGCACGTGCGCGCGATGGCTGGTGAAAAAAATGTATTTATGGGTTGCCGAGGCGTCTTTCTAGCTTTCGAATGGCTTTATTTACTACCATACGCGTGTAGGTATAAGTAGGATTTTCTTTGGTATATGTGAAAAAATGCATAATTGATGCCTAAATGTAACCGAGATGTTAAAACGTCTTACCGTGAAATAATAGTTGTAATATTAGTATACTCGCTTCGCTCATGCAAAACGTCACATGAGCTAAATAAGCGATTCCCGCATCCGCGTCGAACAGTATTTTATACCACGAGCGCCGAAAAATCATACCAAAGTTGTGATTTTGAGGTTAGAGTTGTATAAAGTCTTTGAAAGGGGACAATTTATTTTGGTTCTTGATGCTCAAAATAATGGTGAATTGACTTGGCATACGAAGTGATCTTTGCATAAATGTAATACTGTGTTTTTTGAGCATTTATATATCTACATATATTTACTAAAAAATTATGATTAAAAAACCTTATTTTCCTAGGTTTCCACCAAAACAACTTTAAAAATCTTCAAGCTAGTTAAATCAGCAAGCCAATGTTGAAATCTCAATGTATACATCATCCATTATAAAAATAGAATACTATCCTTACGATCTCTACTCACCAAAAAAGGTAAGATCAATATATAGATATACATAACCCAAGAACCTAGCCGGAAAAACCACAGTTGGCCAAACCGCACGAAATCCAAAACACTACACGCTGAGGGTCGAAAAAAGCAGCAGGCCCCTTTGAACAACAGCCACTTCCACACCCCCCCTGAAAACTCAGGCCACTCGTGCGATTCAGCTCGCTCCACCTTTGACAATATACAACATCAAGTCATCATCGCCGCGCCTCTTCTGTATACATATATATACAGACATACAACAAGCGCAGGCACAAAAAGAACAAGCAAGCGAGCCTCTCGGTCCGTGACAAATTCTCGGATGTGTCTCCTCCGATCGCTCCCCTGTATATGTATATATACCTTCATTGTGTATAGGGTGAAAGAGAGAGAGAGAGAGAGAGGTAATCATTGCTCTCAGGGCGCGCGTGACAAATCGTCGGGGCGCGTGCTATTCGGGATTTATGAGCTCGCTCGCTCGCGCCACCCGGAGTCTCTCACTTTCTGGCTCTGGAAACTGATTCCTAAACGGAGCGTAAATGAACTTTGTATTGACTGCCGGAAGAGGAGCAGTCGAGTGAAAAGGAGAGCTTTTCACGTGTGTATATATATAGTATTGTCTTCTTTGCACCGTGGCCGAGAAATACGCGATCCAATTAGAATGGATACGTAGGAGGGCTGGTCATATATATGTGTGAGAGAAAGAGGTAGAGAGAGAGAAATCTCGAGAAGATGGAAGGGTATTATAGCGTGTGTGAGAATCCAATGGGGTTGTGGTTTATGAGAGGGGTTGAATGACAATGAGACACGGTGAAGTGTCTAGGTCACGGATTTGAATAAAATATTACAACTTAAGGCTCTTCGTGAAAGTAGAGTGTGGCGGCTGTAGCACAGTAATTTTAATCTTTTTTTGTTTAATAGCTAAACTGAAACCTACTGCGCATGTACTTTGTTATATAGGTTTATGAAGTATATTTGAAATTTCATTGGCACACGTAGTTTAAAGCTGTAATTTTTATTATAAAATTAATTTCAGTGATTACAAACAAATTAGTGGATTATTTATCCTAATTACGTTTTCTTTCTTATGATTATATCAATCATGACTTTCTTCGTCGTAATTATATTTTAATACACTAGTCATATCCATGCGTGTTGTGCACGCTTCATTTTTTTTCATAGAATCGAAATCAACGAATTTTTACACTTCATTACGGTACTTTTTATTAACATTATCGTTCAAAAATCATAATATATTATTTATGCTAAATAACAGATTGGAATTCTAAATTTTGAGGTTAGGTAACAAATCGGAACAGAATTTATTTTGTAATTAAATTATTAGATACAAAATTTTAATCAATTTGGATATTGAATAATATAAATCATTTAATTAATTTCTATATCCAAATATTCATTTTATATCAGAGAACATTTTGAATTTTCACGCTATTCAGACCGGATATTGAACCATCAACCAATCGCATTGCTTCTTTAAATGCTTCACAACATCTTGACATCCCTTTTTTAAGAGAGGACTAGCGATTCTACATATATATATACAACAACTAAACTCTTATAAATTTAAACACAAACTATTACCGTGAAGGTAACTTTTTTCTGACAATATTAACCGTACTCAATCCAAAATATTCCTTTAACTCACCTTAAACCCTAACAATCAAACGACTTTTGTTGAAACAGTATAACAATTACAAAGCATAACGAACCCCATCCATTAAAAAAAATGCTCCGATCCCGTCATATACAATCTTTCCGATTGCCGCGCGACCTCCTCTCTCTCTCTCAAACCCCCACGACCGCGTTACGCGTTTAATCCCATCCACGTATATCCACACTAATAAAGACGTTTCCCTTCGCTTAGGCTTCCCCGATGATAAATCACCAGGCGGTCGAATAGACGTTAATAAACGTCGACGAGCGCGCACTTCCGGAGCGTGCGAACAACGATTCAATGCACGCCGCCGACGCCGCTGCCGTCGACTCTTTTATCATGCTAATGTATTAACTGCCCGCGTATCGAGTAGTGCAGGAGGTATAAAATGTATATGTATAAACAACGTCATCGTTGCAAGTTGCGGTATCGGTTTTACGAGTGTGTCAATTGATATCGAGGACGGCGGATGGTTTAATGGATTACTGGATGGGTTATTTTTATTAGTATGTTGTACCAATCAGGTTGTTGTAGTATATTGATGCTTTCATAAAAATTCTTGGTGTGGGTCGGTACAAGAGATGTTTTTTTGTATAATAGTATGAGTATTTAGTAGTGTTTTCTATTTTACTACGTTAAAACTGTACGTTAGAAATGTGAATTCTGAAAAAAATACGTGCTTACGTCGAGATAAATTTTACCTAGTAATAAACGATCTTTTTCTTCTCTTGCCAAGTCCCTTTTCTTGGAACAATTATTTTCTGCCTAGAACTTTCTTTTATTTAGAAAAGAGAACTTAAAGTTTATGAAGAAACCTTATTGTAAGAAAAATGTAATAGATTCTAGAGTTGGGTTGGAATTTTATTTTTGAAGTAATAATACATCTTTATGAATTTTTACAGCAAATTTTAAATTATTAAATAGTAATTTTTAAAAATGATATAAATTACCATTTAAAAAGTAAAAATCACGACTACTATGAAAGATATTAAATCTTCTTATAGCAAAAGTAAAGTTTACGCCAACATTTTTCTTCTTTCTAAGAATTCAGAATTCTCGACCAAATATATAATACAAAACTACTAAAAAATATATCGAATTTCCCCGCACTCACGCTAAAACCACTTCATCACCTTTTCATTTGACATTCTTATACAATAAAGAATAACAAGCACCGACATTATCACTTTTATAAATATTTCCCTACAGCGCCTTTCACCATTACATATTTGATTGGCCATTGTTAGAGGCAACCCAGCACTGAGAAAATGATTAAACGTCAAGCGATTCCTCACCATCCATGTACCTAATAGCCCACATCTATACTCTCCCACGTGAATATAAAATTCCATAATTTATAGAGTCGTCTAGCAAACTAAAGACGTAACTTTCACCTCGCGCTCCTCGTCTCATACATCAGCATTCGAAGCGCCTCTAAATCCAGAGGGGAAAAAAGCAGCCAACCAAGCTGAATCAATCCTAATAGTCTCTCCTCATCCCCCTATGATAAAAACGCTATAGTAAGATCCGCGTTTGCGATAACCTCTCACCGAGAAATTTCCCTATACACACTCGAGCGCATGCGCGCAAGAATAAATCATAAATCGATGGGCAAAGCAGCTTCGTTGGCGGTCCGAAAATTAATCGGCCTTTGGTTGGAGCGATGGCTAATAAGCCTCGCGCGAAAAGGTGTGACTCGTGCCTATAATTTACGGAGAATCTCCGAAGAGAAGGAGAAGAAGAAGGAGGAGGAGGAGGAGGAGAGGAAAGGAAAAAATGACTATACGCGCAGGCGCGAGCATCTCTCCCTTTCCTTCTCTCTCTCTTATGGGGCCTCCATTAAATTCTAGTTACGCTCTGGGCCCCCGTGTGAGGTCTTTCTCTCACTACTCTATCCCTCTTTCATTCAGACTCCGTGAAGGCAACGAACGAAACAGAGGAGGTATACATGCGCGTTCTTCTTCGTGGAAAATGATTTTTCAGCGAGAAACCAATGACCGCGACCAATTGGACAAACGAGCCGAAGGTGTGAGGGATCTTATTAGCCACGCGCTCTCAAGAGAGACAATAGAGGTACCACTCGACTTTTCCCAAAAAGGGGTTCGTTTCCCTTGAGTATCGTTGGTTATTTATGATGTTCAAAAGGTACTCGCATAATGAGCTAATCTCTAGGTTGGCGCATAGCAGTTATGGACAGTAGCGAGAGGTGACGGTGAGAGGATGGGTAGACTAATGACTTTTTCGTCGCCAATCCATCCTCGTATATACCAGGGCTTTTCTCTCATCTCGGAACTGCTGGTATCCACGGTAATGATGTGATAAATAGGGTTTTTTTTCGTGATTGGAAGGCGCTGAAGTATGGGAATTGTGATATTGGGTGGTCACATTATATATCTTGAATTGTAAGCAATTGGATGTTAGTTTGATTTGATGTTGAAGGAGAATAAAAGTCAGGATGATGGGTTATGATGAGAGAAACGATGATAGAAGAAATGTAATCGCAACTGAATAATGCTGAGTTAATGGTGAAGAAGACATTTCATAAAACGTTATGCAACACACGTTGAATAATTAATGAAATTCTAATTGAATCGTATATAGTCTTGATTAACATTCTACATATAATAACAGTCACTGCATAGAAAATCAAGTATATATTCTTGAGAATCTGTATTATTAATCTAATAAAATAATCAAAAAATGACAGATTCTCTGCAATATGTATAACCTACAGCATCATTCTACTACAACATAATGAAGCTTTAACAAATAAGACTTTAATCGCTTTGAACATTACAAACGTATAATAGAACCTTTGTCGTGAACAGCATTCGATATACATTATACTTCGATTCCTCACGGCAAATTCTTCCGTGAAAAGGGCAAACCGATGATTTTTCCCTAAAATCATCGAGTACCATATACTGATTCGCTACGATCGACGTTCTCTTTTTCCACTCAAAGACTGCACTTCATTCGCAGCCGGCTCTCTAATTCTCTCCTTTCCCTAGACAACGAAAAAACACACACACACACACACACACATAATAAATCCGTTTTGCCATATAGACGTACAGCTGTACAATCCGCATCAATGGACTACAGCGTGTCTAACTAACACAAGAGAGTTTTGTCCAAGTCTGTCGTCATTCGAAATCGATCGCCGGAGGAGGTTTGACTTGCTCGCACCCCTCGAGAGATTAGACACGCTGTCGTATAGAGCGTGACGGGAAAAGCGATTCGCCGAACCCGTAGAACACCAAATGAGGGCTGATATTCTCGTATAATATATATCGAGATCGTCGTTTGCCTTCACTTTTGTTCGGACATTTTTCAATCCTGACAATCACATCAACTCTATATAAAGATTTCTTTTTCTTTTTCTTTTTTTTCTCATTTCATGCGGCTGTTAATGAAAATCTAGGTTCTAATGTACAGGAAAATATTGTTAAAATATCGCTAAAATATAGTTAAATGTTATTAAAGTACTGCCAAAGTGCTATTAAAGTAAACTGAAACGTTTACCGAACCACTATTAAGATCCCTATATCGCGGATTAATTTTACAGAAAATTTGACGCAACGTATTTTCTTATAGCCGTGCAGTTATTACACACCGCGAATCATCTGAGCAACGATAAATTTTCCTTTCATCGCGTGCTTCATAACTTTCCCTTGCTATTGTCCATCACTCTTGAACGACTACCAATCATATACATATATAGGCGTGTATATATACATATAATACACCCTGCGAAGCGCATCTCTTCTTTCATCGAGATCGAACTACTAAAAGACACCCTCGTAAAGTGAAGAAAGAAAATTCGCACGGCTTAAACGAGTGTCAATTTCAATTTATCATCCTGAAAGTCGCGCTATACACACACATACACACACACAAACACACCGAGAGCTTTTATCTCAGCAAGCGAGACCATCTCGAATCGTTTCCGACCGATCTAACTTTGGCGATTTTTTTGCGCGGCGTGCGCTGAGAAGAGATTCCATGCTACCAGCCGACCGGAAGAGATTTCGTAATTGAATGCCATTTAGGAGCGAGCGAGTATAAACGAAACCCTCCCAGGGGGCTAAACGACTACGATGTCGCGCGGATTCTGCAGATTCATCGTGCGGAGGTGGAGAAGGAGGGAGAATGAGGGAACTGGGGAAAAGCGTTCCGTTTTTTTATGGGCCAAAGCGGGTTTGTTGAGTGTATATACGTGTGTGTGTGTATGTGTAGGTTCTTCTTAGCGTCGCCTGCGTGCAGTTTGATTGAATTTTCTAGGGTGGAGTTGGGAATTCGGTTAGGTATAATACTGCTCTCGAAACGATCTTTTATTTCTGATGTTTCGGGAAAAAGATTATATAAAATATAGTATTGGATCAGGGTTATAAGTGTTGTTTGAAAAGTAATACTTTGAAGTTGAGGACGTTTCTCAGAGCTGCTTTTGAAGCACTTCTATAGAAAATAATGCTTTTCTATAGATAATATATTGCTGTAATATTTTAATAATACTGATAAAGAATTATGATATAAGGTTGAAGAAAAGGTGAATGAAAACTTTTCTGATTTGTAGAAATTTACCATTTTTTGTATAAAACAATGCAAATGTTGACTGATATTATTAGCAGTATTTTAAAATTTGTTGAATTAATTTTAGTGATATATATGTATTTGGTAGAAAAAACATGTTTGTTAACGTGGTTCTGATGTATGAGTCATGGTATAAAAGTGTTATTATCATAAAAAGTGAAAAAAACTGTCAGATGAACAATGTAACTATTACCAAGTAACTTATTGTGCATTATTAATACCGTGCATGTAAAAATTTTAAAATGCCTTAAAAATGGGAAATAAAATTGAAAAATGTAAACAATAAATTATTAACGCGTTATTAAACGGTAAATATATCATTACGCTTCCAAACTCTTTTCAGATAAATACAAGCCTTTACCAGGAAGCATTTTTCATTATTACACGATCCGGAGTATTATTTTAAACTCAAACTCATTGTGCGGCGCGCGCGTTGGAAACCGCAGACTTTAAATTCAGCCTACCGCGTGAATAATTGAACGAATATTTAGCAATAATCACGTAATCGGATTTCGACTTGTAAAAGTTTATCAACATCGTAATTTCACGTTAGCCTTTTAATTTGTGAAATTTTAATTGAATCAAAACCACAAATTCGTTTATAATTTTAGTGATTACGGAAATTCTACTTAAGTTTATATATATATTTTTACTTGTATCTTTTAAGTTTCATTTGCCAACAACTTTGTTTATCATTTAACATTCGTACTGCAAACAATAGTAAAAAAATATTATATCACCTTCCACACGCGGAATGTAAAATATACTTGTCATATATTTGATTTTTCCAACTCATGTTTCCTAACCACACTCGCAGCTAAAGACTCTCTTACGCAACGCAAACTCGTTGAAATTTTATTGATCTTTCGTTCTTGACGTCATGTATAATTCCACCCTTAGCTCAACAACAACAACTACCACCGCGAATAATCACCTGAACTTTTTCGCAAAAACTAGGATCGTTTATATACACGACGCAATTAAGCCTCGAGATCTATCGTGTAAAAATTCAAAACGAGAAAAAAAACTTTAGACTGTATACATGTATATATAAGGCTCTACACAACGATCGCACATCAGCGCCGTGTGTTTCGAAAAATAAAGCCTCAATTATAAACGTGATTTATTAATCCGCTTATAGACGCCGCGCGCAGCAGTTTTTTGCCTTTTATATTTGTACAAGTGATAATTTCGCGAGCCAAACGCGTACGATGAAACTTTCAAAAGTAGCTTACATATATTATGCGGCCCAAGAAGACGTGCGCGTATGTCTATAAAGTTTTGCGTGTAAATATAAGCGCGGAGGGAACGCGCCAAAACGGGATAAATAAATTAAAGATAGATAGAGAGACAGAGAAAACAACTGATGAGGATTTTCGGAAAACTGATCGACGTTGCTTCATGTTCGTATGTCTGTGTATGCTTTTGTGGTGATATGGAGTTATTTACAATCTATCGGAAGAAATGTAAAGTTTCAAGTGGTGAGGGAAGCTTGGAAAATGCTATAGTTGTTTCGTGGTATAACGAGTTATTTCTGAGGATACAAAATTGATATAGTTGCTATACTTTTACAATTATTCTGTCGTTATAAAATCACCAAATGAAGCTTGTACATCGCAATATCGCTGAATGATGACCAACTTTGGAGATGATTTATTTTCAGCTGTAATACAGATGAACATTAATTATTCTGTTCACATATTTTTAATATTCTTAACATGAATAATCACTTAGGAATTTCTAAATATTCGTAACGAATCTAAAATAACGTTAATCTCGGTTCATGTATGAGCAAATCTCCAGAACTTTTGACAATAGTGTGACTTCAAAATTTACGTTTGAGACTGTCACTACAGAAGTTCTTAAATAGGCACGTAACTCTACCATAGCTTGAATTTTATTGTTCTTATTGAATGGAAAAACATGATCGTATCATTACTACGCAGTTTGAGCTATCACTACTCATGATAAAATTTTGTCCACTTTCCAATCAATTTAGAACACTTAACAAATGCGCACAACTATGCCACTTAATTGAAATTGAAATTATAATATACAATGTATTTTACATATAAGTCCGCGCTTAAGAGGATATTCTCCTAGAGTGTTAATAAATGACACTACAAACAAACAAACAACCTTAACACATTTTCTATCACCACTAAAATATCACATCTATTTTACGAAGCAAGAAGCTTCAATTCAAGCTCTATAGAAAAATATTGTACCACCTTGTTTCAAACTATCTCGTTTCTCTCTCCTTACACGAAAAAATTTAACAAACTTATTCCTGTCAATCGTCTTGTGTGTACCTCCATTTACCTTCGTACGATCCCTAAAACCTGCAGCAACCATCAATTAAAAAAAATCACCCCTCCAGTCTTAAGTGTAGTACAAGCAACCTTACACTATATACCTACCACAGTCTTTCTCTTTCTCTCGTCTTCATCGCGTCCACTTATACGCGTCTCTCCGCGCGCCATCCTCAATCGCAACCAGATGTCAATCGCTCGCGCGAAAATGAGCCACGTATATACTTACACGCACACACACATATACTAACGTGCATGCACACACGGATGAAGCGGTAACCATAAGAGCAACTTACTCTCTCGCAGGTTCAGATAATTACGCGTGCTGCGCGCATGCTGATTTAGCGCTCGCGGGGTGACCTTGGCTTGCTCTTATACTCTCTCTCTCTCTCTTTCTCTCTCGCCCGAAAGGTATTACTACACTTTCATGCCGCTCTTTCTCTCTCGCTCTCTCGCTTGCTCGCGCGTAAAGTAAGTATATAAAAGCAATTCGTGTGTGGCCCGGAGATGGCCGGTTCTTCACCTCGCGAACGAGCGCGGTTCCCTTTGATCTCGCCGCTTGCTGACCAGCCAATGGTAAGGGGGGAGGCTCTCTCTCTCTCTCCCTCCTTCTCTCGTACTACACCTCTTTCTCCTCTTTCTCTCTCTCTCTCTCTCTCCTACTTCTGTCGCGCGAGGTGCAGCAGCAGCAGCAACAGCAGCAGCAGCAGCAACGGCACGCAGGAATGAGTTATTCTGTCACTCACGTGTCAATTATCGTCGAGCTCGCGCGCGGGAAATAAACACATTTCCTCGTATAACACGCCGCTCGGCGCGGAATCGACGCTAATTAATTTGTAGACACCTTCGTTCCGTTGCAAAGCGTATATATATGCTGTATGTATATATTATACATGTACCGAACGACGACACGGCCTTTATATTCTATGCCAGTTAATATTAATAGGCCCAACGCGCGAGGCCCCTGTTCATTATTTATAATATAAAGCCGACAAGAGAGTTGCATGAGATCGATATAAGCGCATTGCGCGCGTCTCTAACTTTAATGCCTCTTTCAGCAAAGCTTTTGTGTGTGTGTGTTGGTGTTGAATCAGCGCGACTCCGGTGCAATTAATGCTAAGACAAGGCGCGAGTTTAAGTGGAGCAGCCAAGAAAAGTTGAGTGTACAAAGAAGTGGTTGTGGATTAGGTTGTTGTGGGTATAGGTATGGACCTGACTAGGGTAATTAGGTTTTGCTATCGTTCTGTTGTAGATGTCATTCGATTTTTATTTATTTTTTTTTATTCTCTTAGTCGTTAAATTGTTTAATGAAAAGTGGAATAATAAGTACGACTAAAAGTCGTTATAACTTTTAGACATGCTTGAATACTGATGCTAATACAGTCAACATGTTTATGGAAATTTTAAATTTAATACTTGTAATTTAAAAACCAGTTGGATACTTATAATTTGAAAACTAGTTGAATATTTATAATTTGAAAACTAGTTGAATACTTATATAATTTGAAAACTAGTTGTGACTGCATACACGATTAAAGACTAACTTTTTTAATGGCAATGAGGTCGAGGTAACAAGGTTGTAATAGTACTTGTTTAATAATATTACAATGATGATATCATTAATCGATCCAATAACGTCAATTTTAGTTTTACCAAATTTAAAAAAGTTACAACTTATATGGTGTAATACTACTGTTCCATTGAAATGATGTTATTATATAAACATTTTTAAGTTCTGTTCAGTAACTAAAGTTTTAATACAACGGTATCTTTAAATAATATTGTACAAATACCACTACGACACTGTATATCAAAAATCACCGTTCATTCTCTCTATGCTAAACCAACACTCGCTCTCAACTGCCACCGAACCCTAATACCAGCACTTGAGCTTGCAAAATTACCTCAGCTCTATACATGTATACCAAGAAAAAGAAAAGTAATGCAACCTCCATACCCTGTAAGATTGTAATGTGACGTCTGCTATTGTTGAAACTGTATAACACATGGCGCGACGGGGGTAACCTTACATCGTGTACAAATTGTAGTCGTGCGCAGAGCTACACAATTGTAGCCGCATAGCAAGCGAAATAAAATGCTCTTTCCCGCGCTTCGATTTTTTTTCCTCCTCCTTCTCCGCTCATCACCCAAGCGCGCGCGCGCGCGTGCGCATGTTATTATTCAGTGACAATTTAGACACCCGCCGGCGCCTGCGCGTAACGGCCCTCTGTGCTAATGACATTTTCTAATCTCGATTGCCCATTTGCAAGCGCGGGATTACCTCTCACTTGCGCGCGCGCGCTTCCGGCTTTTTTGCGGCGGATTAATTGCGCGAAGGTATAAGCTACGTATATATATATATATACACAATTCTCGTGCCTCATTCGTCATTAAAATGATATTATTTCGGGGCCCTCGCGGAAAAGCGAAGAGAATTACACGCGCCAAGTTGTTACGGTATATCGGCGCTATATAGCTCTGTGTGGGTAGCTATATACACGAGCCAGATCGTTTTAATTGCCAGAAGCGAGTAAGAGAGAGAGGGGAGAGGAGGGCAATGTTAATTGTTTTCCCGGCCGAGTGGTTTCTAGCGACACACCGAGCGATCCTCGAATAAATTATTTCCTCGTCTATATATACAGATATATATATATACTATAAACACCAAAAAAACGTACGCGACGAACTATATAGGGACTGTCGTTTCGCTTCCTCGACTGCCACGGCCTTTTTCCAAAAGGGGAATAGACGCTATATAGGCTCTTTTTTTCGAGAACGTAAAGTTGCGCAACGAGATGGAATACAATCACGCGTGGCGGTGTATGTGTATATAATGCGTATTAAAGTTTCATTTGGAATATATGTATATACGAGAGCGGTCGCATATTATGGAACTGTGCGGTGAGAAAGTACAATTTATTTCTGAATTATGGAAGGGAGTGTATATATATATACACAGGTAGGAACTCTAGACGCGAACGCCTGTCTATATTTATTTCATTTCTTTTTGTTTTTGTAGATATAATATGGCCAAGAACAATACGCAAGTTGAATTAACCGCATCGATCAGTAAACAGTAACTGGTATATATACGTACGACCGTTATATATACGCGTGCGTACTGGTATATAGGAGGTTTATTAAGATTTTATAAAAATAGATTGCGCAATTTTCGTAAGATCGCTTAGAGTTATTTTCGACCATGCAAAATTGATTTTTACCGTAATTTGCTTTTTAACCGTAGCGGTATAACTTTATATGTATGTATATATGTAAAAAATATTGTTCTATAGAAAAGAGCTCGTTTATACTCTGGGTATTATAGTATATTATTTCCTGAACCTGCGTATTCAATATTATTGGAGTTTCGAGAAGTATTGTTTATTTAATGCTGTTGAAACGCTGGTAAACTTTGGTAAAACAACGTTTGAGAAAAAAACAACATGTGACAACATTGCATAATAATATTGAACAAACACATACCATATATACTAAAAAAAAACGTAAGAAATTTCGCCGTATGCAAAAAATCGTTCTCATCGAACGGCAAATCGAAATACAAGAATAGACGGCGGCGATTTTTATCTATATCGGCGCGAATGAATATCAATTCGACTATACCAAGCTATCGACGCTTACTGACGCGCGGGTTCGTGGCGGTAATCGAGTTCTCGAGAAGTTTGCCGACAAAATTCTCACTCTCTCTTCTTGCAATCTACCACCGCAACGGCAATTTTCGCGCGCTGCCAATTTCGACTTCGGGGATATACCTGAGTCGAGGATTCTATTTGCAGTTTGAACTTTATTGGGCCTCGTCACGTGAGAAACAAACGAATTTTCTTTTCCTCTTGCGCGTGCGCGATTAGTCTCCACTGGCAAGGATCAAATCTGAATTACAAATTTTATACGATGTTTATACTGCATGCGCGCAAGGAAGGAGCTCAAGGGGCTCTTCTCTTTTTTTTTTCTTCTTTCATACAATCAGAGAAAAAGAAAAACATCCTACGGAGGTTGGAGCGTAAACAATACCAAAGTCGAGTGAATAATTTGAAGGAAATAGACGCTACGCGTTGCTCAATAAGCGTTAAAAGCACGAAAATTCTAATCGTTTCAGTTTCTAATGATTTTTTTAATCTGAATAACCTGGTTTCAGCTTCAATGCTATATAACGTGACTTTATATATATATATATACACACACACACACACACACACACACACACACACACACACACACACACACACACACACAC